>JBBBDQ010029735.1:302500-304762 GCA_037127315.1 Ascarosepion bandense | reverse complement strand
CTCTTACACTAGTAGGTGTTACTTCCTGAAGTCCGTGATAATGACAACATTCAACTGTTGTATTGTGGAATGAAGAGATACGCAGTGAAATGTAGATAAACTACTTTATTAACAGAGTGGTACAACCAAGATGTATATACCATATTTACAGTCTCTAGCACTAGTAGGTGTTACTTCCTGAAGTCCGTGATAATGACAACACTCAACTGTTGTATTGTGGAATGAAGAGATACACAGAGAAATGTAGATAAACTACTTTATTAACAGAGTGGTACAACCAAGATGTATATACAATATTGACAGTCTCTTGCACTAGTAGGTGTTACTTCCTGAAGTCCGTGATAATGACAACACTCAACTGTTGTATTGTGGAATGAAGAGATACACAGAGAAATATAGATAAACTACTTTATTAACAGAGTGGTACAACCAAGATGTATATACAATATTGACAGTCTCTTGCACTAGTAGGTGTGACTTCCTGAAGTCCGTGATAATGACAACACTCAACTGTTGTATTGTGGAATGAAGAGATACGCAGAGAAATGTAGATAAACTACTTTATTAACAGAGTGGTACAACCAAGATGTATATACAATATTTACAGTCTCTTGCACTAATAGGTGTTACTTCCTGAAGTCCCTGATAATGACAACACTCAACTGTTGTATTGTGGAATGAAGAGATACACAGAGAAATGTAGATAAACTACTTTATTAACAGAGTGGTACAACCAAGATGTATATACAATATTTACAGTCTCTTGCACTAGTAGGTGTTACTTCCTGAAGTCCGTGATAATGACAACATTCAACTGTTGTATTGTGGAATGAAGAGATACGCAGAGAAATGTAGATAAACTACTTTATTAACAGAGTGGTACAACCAAGATGTATATACAATATTGACAGTCTCTTGCACTAATAGGTGTTACTTCCTGAAGTCCGTGATAATGACAACACTCAACTGTTGCATCGTGGAATGAAGAGATACGCAGAGAAATGTAGATAAACTACTTTATTAACAGAGTGGTACAACCAAGATGTATATACAATATTGACAGTCTCTTGCACTAATAGGTGTTAATTCCTGAAGTCCGTGATAATGACAACACTCAACTGTTGCATCGTGGAATGAAGAGATACGCAGAGAAATGTAGATAAACTACTTTATTAACAGAGTGGTACAACCAAGATGTATATACAATATTGACAGTCTCTTGCACTAATAGGTGTTACTTCCTGAAGTCCGTGATAATGACAACACTCAACTGTTGCATCGTGGAATGAAGAGATACACAGAGAAATATAGATAAACTACTTTATTAACAGAGTGGTACAACCAAGATGTATATACAATATTGACAGTCTCTTGCACTAATAGGTGTTACTTCCTGAAGTCCGTGATAATGAAAACACTCAACTGTTGTATTGTGGAATGAAGAGATACACAGAGAAATGTAGATAAACTACTTTATTAACAGAGTGGTACAACCAAGATGTATATACAATATTTACAGTCTGTAGCACTAGTAAATGTTACTTCCTGAAGTCCGTGATAATGACAACACTCAACTGTTGTATTGTGGAATGAAGAGATACACAGAGAAATATAGATAAACTACTTTATTAACAGAGTGGTACAACCAAGATGTATATACAATATTGACAGTCTCTTGCACTAATAGGTGTTACTTCCTGAAGTCCGTGATAATGACAACACTCAACTGTTGCATCGTGGAATGAAGAGATACACAGAGAAATATAGATAAACTACTTTATTAACAGAGTGGTACAACCAAGATGTATATACAATATTGACAGTCTCTTGCACTAATAGGTGTTACTTCCTGAAGTCCGTGATAATGACAACACTCAACTGTTGTATTGTGGAATGAAGAGATACACAGAGAAATGTAGATAAACTACTTTATTAACAGAGTGGTACAACCAAGATGTATATACAATATTTACAGTCTCTTGCACTAGTAGGTGTTACTTCCTGAAGTCCGTGATAATGACAACATTCAACTGTTGTATTGTGGAATGAAGAGATACGCAGAGAAATGTAGATAAACTACTTTATTAACAGAGTGGTACAACCAAGATGTATATACAATATTGACAGTCTCTTGCACTAATAGGTGTTACTTCCTGAAGTCCGTGATAATGACAACACTCAACTGTTGTATTGTGGAATGAAGAGATACACAGAGAAATATAGATAAACTACTTTATTAACTGAGTGGTACAACCAAGATGT
>JBBBDQ010029735.1:215000-297500 GCA_037127315.1 Ascarosepion bandense | reverse complement strand
CAATTTCCAGGTCTTTATATTTTGACAGTTTTTCAAATTCCTTGATTGCTATATTACAATCCGCTGGACAAACCATATCAATTAATAGACAAGTTTTCTCCTTAAATATCGAAAATCGATAATCGAAAAAATCGGGTTATAGAAGGAGTGGTCCGATTTTAATCAAATTTCATACACTCATAGACAAAGACATAAGAGACGATATTCAGAAGTTTCAAGGTAGCAGTTCTTACAATAGCGCAGAAAGTTTGATATCGATACCAGGAAATGAAAATTTGACTTACATCCATTCATTTTTCTTTCGTTCTACGGTTTCGCTTTAACTGGAAACAACTATTGCTTTTTAGTCTTTCGTACCAACGTCCAAAGAGTCTGAGCTCCAGAACCATGGATTAGTTTTAAAGCTTTCATTACAACCGAGCAACGCCGGGTTATACTGCTAGTTATTAAATAATCTAATAATATATGAATCTTAAAAAATATCTTTAAAATCTTTAAAGTTTAATAAAAATCGTTTTATTATTAATCGAATTTTTTTTCTTCAGAGTATAATGTCCTTAATAGTTATTATTTTTTCCTGCAATTAAAAGTTTATCAACTGAAATTATATTAGAGTTTTATTGCATTTTCTATTTTACTATTCGGATAAGATTTTCGGATAATGATAGCAGACTTAAAATAAAAAAATATATAATTTATATTCCCCAATGAGTCCCAATGAGTAAATTAGTACTGTTAGTTTCATTAAAATCCGACAATTATTTGATTTTTGCGAGAATTTCAAAATTAATGTGTTTCTCACCGTAAAAAGTGGGTGATGCAATCATTACGTTTCCATTGTTAAACAATCGTAACGTTTCTTTAGCCGCTAACTCAAATCAAAACAAAACTTTCTGACAAAATTTAGAAAATGTTAGAAGGGATTGAAAATTTTTTAAAATAATTGAAGTTACTTTAAAATCTCTTGTGTTCTTTGAAAACAGAAAAAAAATAACCGAGTAATGGCCAAGGGTGTAAAAGAGGCCAGAAATTTCGTTATTAGATCGCAGGAGACGCAACAAACCTACCTATTTTTACGATATTGTACAATACACACACAGCTTAAGCTGCTGATGCTACGGTAATGCTATAGGATCTCTTCTCCTACTCTCTCATTCTTTACTACACTTCCGTTTGGCAAAATGAGTGAAAGGCTGAGGAGAGTAGCGTTTAAAAAGTAGAGGGGAAGGAAAAGCTCATATAGAGAGTAAGTGTCGTAACGGACGGACGAACTAAGTAACTATCTAAAGAAGGAACAAGCAGAATTATTATAAGATATTTATGTTCTATTTTTGTATTGAGCACGTTTTAAAAGTAAATATCTAACTGTGGAATATACTTCCATTAGTAAACATTACTTATATATATATATATAATCAATTTACATTATTCGGACTATTGTCTTGACCCAAAGTGTTCAATACTAGGCTAAAAGCAGTGGTGAACAAGTAACTTAGAAAATCCGGTTAAAGGGAGATATCTCATGACGACCAAAAGAAGCTTCGCGTAAGGAATGAGAATGATATACCAGTGATTGTAATAAAGGGTACGATTCGAAACTCCTAGCATCTGAAGAATGCCAGAGGGTACAAGGGCCGAAACGTCGTACAAATCGCAACAAAGATGAGGACAATAGTCCGAATAATGTAAATAGTGGAAACACTACCTCATCTCAGAAATATAGACATATATATATATATATATATATATATATATATATATATATATATATATATATATGTGTGTGTGTGTGTGTGTGGTGAGGTGGATATCGTTTCGTAGAGAGAAATCAGAAAGCCGAGTTCGAATACCGTTTAAATTCCTTGCATTCACTTACGCAGAAATACCCTTGAGAAATGTATTAATCCGTCTCTTCCCTTCAGTTATGGGTTAAATAACATGACAGATTGAGTTCTATAGCCTTTGCTGGAAACGAGTCTACCGCAGAAATTAATGGCAACCTACTGCGGGATAATCTTCTGCCCAGTCAGTCATGTCTCTTTCGAGACATGATCGCCCAAGCGTGTATCACTTAACTTTCATACTGACATTCGAATTACGTGATGTCATATCTTTGCAATCCTTAAAATTTCTTCGTCTGCATCCTGAAAGAATTCTAGCTCTTACAAAGATATATTTGGGAAAATCTGGACATTTCAAATGATCAAGCGTGGTTTCATGTGAAACGGCCAGATGAAAAGAATGCGGTTTATTTGTTTATTTTAATTTTTTCTTATATTAAGTAAATACTTCTTTAAACAATGTAAACTACTGTTACATAATGACAAAGAAATCTGTACAAATGAGAGAAGTGATATCACTTAAGGACTACCGATAGCAGTAACAACTAAAATGGATAGCACATTTAACTCAGTGAGAAAATACAAACACAACCAAGTTGTTGACATTCCACACTACTTCAAATAAAAGGTTAGGAAGGAAACCCTCCTCAATACTGGAAAGAGCGATAACAGCTACTGGACATGAGAAACCTAATTACCTGATAAATTGTTTTAAGAGAAAAGTTTTATAAATTTCAACTGAAAGATAAAGTAATGACTAAATGAAGATGTTGATGTTCCACACTACTTCAAATAAAAGGTTAGGAAGGAAACTCCCATCAATTCTGGAAAAAGCAATAACAGCTACAGGAACTGAGAAACCTATTTTCCTGAAAATTTGTTTTAATAGAAAAAATTAATAAATTTCAACTGAAAGAGAAAATAATGACATAATGAAGATGTTGACATTCCACACTACTTCAAATAAAAGGTTATGAAGGAAACCCCCATCAATAATGGAAAGAGCAATAACAGCTACTGGACATGAGAAACTTATTTTCATGAAAAATTGTTTTAAGAGAAAAATTTTATAATTTTTAACTGAAAGAGAAAATAATGACATAATGAAGATGTTGACATTCCACACTACTTCAAATAAAAGGTTAGGAAGGAAACCCCCATCAATACTGGAAAGAGCGATAACAGCTACTGGACTTGAAAAACCTATTTTCCCGAAAAATCGCTTTAAGAGAAATACTCTATAAATTTCAACTGAGAGAGGAAATAATTACATAATTAAGATGTTGACATTCCGCACTACTTCAAATAAAAGCTTAGGAAGGAAACCCCATCAATAGTGTAAAGGGTGATAACAGCTACTGGACTTGAAAAACCTATTTTCATGAAAACTTGTTTTAAGAGAAATATTTTAGAAATTTCAACTGAAAGAGAAAATAATGACAAAATGAAAATGTTGACATTCCACACTACTTCAAATATATAGTTAGGAAGGAAACTCCCATCAATGTTATAAAGAAACGGTTAAAATTACCATTACATATGTAGAGAATAGATATTACTCTCTGATCGTCGTGAAAGAAAGCAGATTCCGAGTAGCACTTGTTGTCAAAGAATGTCGAATGTTTTCTTATAAGGAAACTTATAATGTTACAATTGCCATTAAGATGACTATATTTTTAAATGCAATAAAGGTTACTTTTCAATGTCTACTTCCTTTCAAAACAAATTGCAACGTTTTTAGATAGATAAGTATTTGCATGGGTGAAGCAGAATTTTATCGTCTCACCCGTAACACTTACCAAAATATGTTATTTTATTTTTCTAAAGGTTTTGATGGGACCTTTTATCTGATACGTTTTTTTTTTTTTTTTTTGATAGAATATTAAGATCAAGATAGTGTTATCTGGGGTCAAAAGTTTGACTCCCCGGCCGACCCAACAGGTTGGCCTAGTGCGAATTATACGCAGAAAGGTGTGTCGATCGTGCCTTTTCTCTCAAAATTCAAAATTCTTGGTCAGAGTTGTTTATTCGTTTTTTCCCCCATTTTTTGCAAGCGAATATTCGAAAAACAAGTCACTCTTAGCATCAAACGGCCAGTTAAATAAAATCACGTTTAATCATGTGTGCGCACACTTAATCTTTCGAACGAGGAACCTACTGAGATGTTGAACTGTTTGTCGAAAGGCGATATCCACGCAGAAGTGCGACGCTTAACGAAACCCGCTTTTAAATTTCCTTCCCCCTGTCCCGGAACGTCTCAGGATTTAGAGGCCTGCGTTAAACTGAACCTAAACTTAGCGTCGAAAAAATAATATATTAACCATGTAAGAAACGAGTCGCTGTAATCGTAATGGTTAACAAGATATTTAAACAGATCATTACGATTGAAATTATTTCAATGTTAGTGGATAATCCTGTATCACCAGGCTGATTTAAATTTAGTTTTCTTTCTCCCAGACCACTTGCCATCCAAGGCTATAGAACCCGGTCTATCCTGTTACTTGCCCATATCCTCAGAAAGAAAAAAAAGAATTCATATCTTTCCCAAGGGGATTAGCACGTGTTGTATAATATCTTGGTCGGTGTGGAATTGTGCCAGGAAGTGAATTTTGCATTTTGCGTAGGAAGATTTTGCTGTGTGCAGAACGCAACAGGTGGAGGCTGAGTTATTGTTTTGACAGACAAAATACCAGGCAGAAATACCAGGTTATATATATATATATAACATTTCTTCATATACCCTTCTCGGTTTTTATTCAACTTTTACAATCAAAACATTCACTACAGTAAAAGGGATGCTAACATCTGCAGGTAAGTGCCATACGTAATACACGCATTGGACGATCATGTCTAGAAAGAGATATGACTAACTAGACAGAAGATTATCTCGCAATAATTTGCCATTGCTTTCTGCAGTAGACTGGTTGCTAGCCAAGGCTATAATACCCAATCTCTCTTGTTATTGAGTTACATTAAACATAAACGTTGATATATTTTCGTAATCTGTATTTCTGTTTCTCACAGGTAAAGAATTTTTAATTATTTACTAGAATTTTAATAATGTAATAAATTTTAAACCGTAAAATTAAATTTGAATATCTGAGCAACACAGTTCGCCATAACTGAAAAGTTGGTAATTTTTTTCCTGTAAAGCAGTGGTCATCAGCCAGGGTCAATCTGATCTGTGTTTGTCCATGCAACAGTATTGGGGCTCCACGCACAAAAATTAGCAGATTGAGCATCAACGGTAATATCTTCTTAGTCCAGAGAGCAATTTCACTTCGGAACAATTGTTACAAGCGAGAATTGGAATTCCTACAGTAATATACGCCATATTTTCTAAAATTAGAAAAAGAGCTCTAAATGTTAGCATCATGATGTGCGATATGTTGCAATGGTTATAGGTTCGAAACGAGATATCAGGGAGCCGAGTCCGAATTCCTGTTGAATGTCTTGCATTCACTTACGCACAAATACTCTTGGGATAGATATTAATCAGTCTTTTCCTTCCAGTTATGGATCAAATAACAGGACAGATTGGGTTCTATAGCCTTGGCTGGCAACCAATCTACCGCAAAAAGTAATGCCAAACTACTGGGGAATGATCTTCTGCCCAGTCAGTCGTGTCTCTTTCGAGACATGATCGCCCAAACCGTGTATCACGTATGGCACTTAACTGACTGACTGAATATAACAGTTGAAAACACGATTAAGGCTTCTGCTGGGCATAAAGTGGGGGGGTCAGTTTTATATTGTTATGAAATAATAAACTGATCCCCCACTAATTACTAGTTAATAATATAATAAATCTCTTCCACCTCTAACTATGAGTTAAATAACAGGACGGATTGGGTTCTATAACCTTGAGTGGTAACCTTGAGTGGTAACCAGTCTACCGCAGAAAGCAATGGCAACCTACTGCGGGATAATCTTCTGCCCAGTCAGTCGTGTCTCTTTCGAGACATGATCGCTTAAAGCCTGTATCACGTATGGCACTTAACTGACTGACTGAATATAATAGTTGGAAACATGATTAAGGCTTTTACTGGGCATAAAGTGGGGAATAGTTTTACATTGTTATGAAGTAATAAATTTATAAGGGAAAACCTCAAGGAATTAAAAAAACGATTGTATGGGCACGAAAAGGGATATTTTACAAGACAACACATATGTACATTATTCGTACTGTTATCCTCATCTTTATTGCCATGTTTACGACGTTTCGGCCATTGTACTCTCCGGTTTTCTTCAGGTGCTAAGAATTTCCAACCGAACTCTTTATTTCGATGATTGGGGGTATATTGTTCTCGTTCCATGGGTGATGCTACTTCCGTTTTCCATGTACTTATTTTCCTTTAACTAAACTTTCTAAGCCTGGTATTAAACTCACAACTCTTTGGGTCAAGAAACTTCGTAGTCGGTATAACTGAAACCAAACAACTCAGGTGAAAAAACTTTCCACATTAATTCTATTATCACACTATCCTTATCTTGATATAGAGTACTTCATGACAAAAAATTGTTTGCATAAAACTACTTTCTACTAGTAAACTACTGAAAAAAACATACAACAAAATTATTGGCACTAAACATAATCGCAATTTAACTCTCTCCCAATCCCTCTCTCTTTCTCTCTCTCTCTCTCTCTCTATATATATATATATATATCCGAGTGAGTACAGAACGAAGAAAGAAATTTTTTTTCACCGTCCAAAACATTAATTTAAAACAGTGCTCGATATATGATGTATAGAGCCGACCGATAAAAACGTACATTCCAACAGATAATGCCATTAATCAACAATTTCGCACTTACACACCAAGTTCTTCAAAAGTCTAACGGTCAAAACGGAAGTCACTTCCCTTCATTATCAATAACCCCAACCAAACCCACAACAACAACGAACCAAATATAAGCATCGGGTGATTCCAGTTCTTGCTTATTCCTCCTTAGGAAACGGTGGACACCCAACGTTGAAACAAACATATGATTGTAGAGGACATATATAGAAAAAATTATGTACATCTTCTAAAACATAATATATATATATATATATATATATATAGATATATATATAGTGTATCAAGGCAGCAGATAATTTTCGAAACATATACTGTTAAATACGACAGACAATAAATGTCTATTATGTTTAATCATGATCCGTTCTAAACATTGTATTTTGGCTTTAATTTCAGGTGAAGATAAAGACAAAAATTCTCCAACTTTACATTACATTTAAACATATGGTTCTGTTATCATTATGAGTTCTCACGCGGTGTGACGTCATAGAACCGCATTACAAATTTACGAACTGCGTCTGCTATTTGGTGACTGTTATCGTTGCTTAGCAATGTTTTGTATCAGCACAAGATAAAATTATTTTTGATGGTGGATGTTTTTATGTTAACGTCCCTGTAGCCTCTCTGAGGATGGCTCATGTGAGCCGAAAGCTTAGAACCAGCATAATAAAATGATTGGAGAATATTTGTCTTTGTTTTAGAATGGCTGATGATTAAACATAACAGACATTCATTGCCTGGTATATTTAACAGTATATGTTTAGAAAATTATCTGCTGCCTCGATACACTATATATATATATATATATATATATATATATATATATATATATATATAATAAGCTCAATATTTAATATATATCTGCATTAAGCTTAATATTTCCTATATGCATATATATGTATGTATGTAGATAGATAGATAGATAGATAGATAGATAGATAGATAGATATGAACAGACTGTGATAGATAGATAGATAGATAGATAGATAGATAGATAGATAGATAGATATGAACAAACTGTGATAGATAGATAGATAGATAGATAGATAGATAGATAGATAGATAGATAGATATGAACAGACTGTGATAGATAGATAGATATGAACAGACTGTGATAGATAGATAGATAGATAGATAGATAGATAGATAGATAGATAGATAGATAGATAGATATGAACAGACTGTGAGTAGATAGATAGATAGATAGATAGATAGATAGATAGATAGATAGATAGATAGATATGAACAGACTGTGATAGATAGATAGATAGATAGATGATGATAGATATGAACAGACAGTGATAGATAGATAGATAGATAGATAGATAGATAGATAGATAGATAGATATGAACAGACTGTGATAGATAGATAGATAGATAGATAGATAGATAGATAGATAGATAGATATGAACAGACTGTGATAGATAGATAGATAGATAGATAGATAGATAGATAGATAGATAGATAGATAGAACAGACTGTGATAGATAGATAGATAGATAGATAGATAGATAGATAGATAGATAGATAGATAGATAGATAGATAGATATGAACAGACTGTGATAGATAGATAGATAGATATGAACAGACTGTGATAGATAGATAGATAGATAGATAGATAGATAGATAGATAGATAGATAGATAGATATGAACAGACTGTGATAGAGAGATATGAACAGACTGTGATAGATAGATAGATAGATAGATAGATAGATAGATAGATAATGAACAGACTGTGATAGATAGATAGATAGATAGATATATATATATAGATAGATAGATAGATAGATAGATATGAACAGACTGTGATAGATAGATATGATAGATAGATAGATAGATAGATAGATAGATAGATAGATAGATAGATAGATAGATAGATATAGTAATCTTTATTTCGGCCACGACTTTGCTTCTCTCTACTTTTGTGTATAGAGTTGAGTATAATCGTCATTGGTGAAATGAGATGTGTTAGGATGAAACCAACTCTGACAGCAAGAGAAACAATACGAAAAGAAAATGGACATTGTAGACAGTCTGAGAAATCTGTGCATCATTGTCACATACAGGCTTGTCATTTCCTGTTATCTGAGGGCGTAGTTGAGAAGAACCGGAAGTGATCCCCGTCGGCCATTACACATGGATCTGCCTCTCAGTCCCACGGTGTTTTTTTGAATTTAACTTTCCTCTTTTAATTCTCTTTTGATTTAGTCCGATGGGAAAGTCAAACCAGATGTTGAAATTAAACAAATGTTAGTTTGAATTCGAAATCAAATGGTTGATAGTGAATAAATTAAATGATTTTAAGTAGCTCCATAAAAGTTAAAATATTGAAAACAAGAGCTGGCAAAAGTACTTATAACTAAAGAATGTGGATATTTTTAAAAATGCCGTTTAAGTAAATATGAAAAATATTGCTCATGTTAAAGAGACATTTTTTTTTTGTTTCTTTGGAAAGAAACACTAAAAGTCAAGACAAAATTAATAGTGTTAAACTTTCTGCGGTAGACTGGTTGCCGATCAAGGATATAGAACCCAATCTGTCCTGCTATTTAACCCATAACTGGAAAGAAGAGACGAATTAATACCTTTCCCAAGGTTATTTGCGCGTAAGTGAATACAATGGATTCAGCTGGAATTCGAACTCGGCTCCCCGGTTTCTCGTTCAGAGCCGATGTCCACTGTACCACAACGCACATCCAGAATGCAGGGTATTCAACTGGAATTCGATCTCGGCTCACCGATTACTCTTTCCGGGTCGACATCCATTACACAACAACGCACATCCCTCAGTAAACGCTTACAGCTCCTGGTATTCCAAAGCGGTCAACCATCAAAGTACTGACCAGGCTCAACGTTGCTTAACTTCGGTGATTGAACAAGAACCAGTGTATTCAACGTAATATGGCCGTAAGCCGGTCAGGGAAGTATGTGTTTGAAGACATTTCGGCATGAATTATGCAGACCGTGTCCGAATGATCTGTAGCCCAGAAAATAAAATAAAAAAATATTAGAACACAAAAAACATTTAATAAAATTCGTAACCGCAGTACGATGTCAGACGTTTTTAAGGAAACATGTATAAAGGAAGGATTACTTCCCAAACGTATATATATATATATATATATATATATATATGGAACTTTGTCTGTGTGTGTGTGTGTGTGTGTGTGTGTGTGTGTCCTTAACCTATAGACTCTGAAACGGCTGAACCGATTTTCTTGAAAATTTACACAGTTGTACTATAAGCGTCTGCAAGTGTTCTTAGCTAGGTTTTGTGTCTATGTACCCCCGATAAATATCGATAATCGATAATCGAAAAAATCGGGTTATAGAAGGAGTGGTTCGATTTTAATCAAATTTGATACACTCATAGACAAAGACATAAAAAATGATATTCAGAAGTTTTAAGGTTGCAGTTCTTACAATAGTGCAGAAAAAAGATTATATATATATATATATATATATATATATGAGGCAAGATGTTTCTGTGTGTGTCTGTTTATCTGCCTGTATATCTGTATTTTTCAGCCCTTTTATTTTAGTTTTTGCTTCGGGTTTGGCTCTAAGTAAGTGTAATTTTAGTTCTTAGTCTCAGCCATGATACCATTTACTCAGAGGACTTATTTAGCCTTCAAAATTCAGTTTACGACGAAAAAAACTTATTTGATATCGATGCCAGGAAATCAAAATATGACTTACATTCATTGATTTTTCTTTCAGTTTATGGTTTCGCTTTACCTGGAAACAACTATTGCTTTTTAGAGCGAGAGAGAGGATGCAGGTTAGTGAGATAGGAGATGACTATTGACTTTACATTTAAAATTTTGGAAATTGTAGCTATCGGGAGGCAAGTAAACGGAAGGGAATTCTAAGTGAGAGAAAAGAAGCTGTTCGAGTAGAATTTGCGTTTACAATTTATTGGTTTCATAATAAAAGGGTGGGACCTAGTTGGTAATCTTGTGGCTCAAGTAATTTTATACATAGGGAGAACCGGTGAGCTAAGTTTATTGGAGCAAAGTATTTTTAGAAAAGACACAGGGAAGCCAGAGTGAGGAAGTGACTGTATCTGAGCTGCCAAGTCGGGATCAATCACATTACATATTCTCCTTTGGTTTTGGCATGGACAACTAGGTGAATAAAAGGAGCACCCGACCAGATATGGCAGCAGTAATCAATTAATTTATATATGTGCAGGATTGTTTCAGACGGGAAAAACTTTTTGGCCCGACACAGAGAAATATATATATATATATATATGTGCATTGTTATGCTGCCTTCTTACGAGGAATGGACTCTTCCTCTTGTTATATGTAATTACCTGCGGAAAATACTTCCTGGCTCTTGTGAGAGATAATCAGAGATATATAATGGTTATATATATATATATATATATATATATATATATATATATATATATATATATTCTAACTTACCGGTACTTTCCAGGATGTTTTTTCCGCCCGAATCCATCCTGTATATATACAAGTCAACCATCCGTCCGTGCATGAAGTACGGCTGCCATTTATTGTCAGGCGCCCCAGCCGTTCTCCTCAGTGTTCTTGACAGGCTCCAAAGGAGGGTCTGTAATGTGATAGGTACTGATCTGGCGGCTCGACTGCAGCCATTTCCCCACCGTCGAAATGTGGCCTCCCTTTGTCTGTTCTATAAATACTTTCATGGCTTCTGCTCGGACGAACTTAAGTCACTGGTGCCTCCTCAACAGGTGTTTACTCATGCAACCAGACTGGCAACTGGGTCCCACTCATTCACAGTCAGGTTAGCCAAATGCAGACGACAGTTCTACTCCTGCAGCTTCTTCTCTCGCACTTCCCGCCTGTGGAACTCGCTCCCATATTCTTGCTTTCCTGACAGCTACAACCTCCAGAAATTTAAATGCAATGTCAATACTCATCTATTAACCACTGGACTCTAGCCCTCTCCCCACCCCCGTATAACCTTCCCTTTCTCTCCACCTATGTATCTGTCATCGCACCTGCTTTCTCAGCTTTCTATTGCTCCTTTCTAACTAGTTTGTACTCCTCACTCTTTTCTAATTAATTTTTTTACAGTTATGTAGCCCCCTGCACATCAGTGGCATTTCTGCCTTGCTCGGGGTGAAATGATTAAAAAAAAATTATACAACGTGTATGTTTGTATTTAAGTCAGTCATTTAGGTGCTATAAGTGATTCCTGCTTTGGGCGATCATGTCTCGAAAGAGACATAACTGACTAGGCAGAAGGTTATCCAGCACTAGGTTGCTATTAATTTCTGCGGTAGACTGGTTGCCAGCCAAGGCTATAGAACCCAATCTGTCCTGTTATTTGATTCGTAGCTAGAAAGGGAAGAGATGCATTATATTATTGAGTAGTAATAAATAGGGGATCAGTTTATTACTTCATAACAATGTAAAACTAATCCCCAACTTTATACACAATGGAGGCCCTAATCATGTTTTCAACTATTATATTCAGTCAGTCAGTATAAGTACCACACGTGATACACGCTTTGGGCGATCATGTCTCGAAAGAGACATGACTGACTGTGCAGAAGATTATCCCGCAGTTGGTAGGCATTAATTTTGCGGTAGATTGGTTGCCACCCAAGTCTATAGAACCCAATCTCTCCTGTTATTTGATTTATAACTAGAGGGGGAAGAGATGGATTATATTATTAAGTAGTAATTAGTGGGGGATCAGTTTATCATTTCATAACAATGTAAAACTAATCCCCCACTTTATGCCCAGCAGAAGACTTAACCATGTTTCCAACTATTATATTCAGTCAGTCAGTATAAGTGCCATACGTAATACACGCTTTGGGCGATCATGTCTCGAAAGAGTACATAACTAGAATAAGTATTATATATTATATATGCTTTTTCTATGAACAAGTTTGTCTCTTTTTTTTTTTTCAGCGTTTCAGCACCATTTCTTTTATTGATTATTTAGTCTCATGTCTTCTTACGAATGATTAGTTTGCATGACAATAAAACCCTTTGAACAAACGGACTGTTCTTGGAACGGCACCTGTTTATGCAAATATGAGACAGCTTTATATCCGCTAAGAAAATACTTATCTTTCCACCGGATGTTAACCATTGGCGGCTTTTTGCTTTGGATTTGCAAATTAAAAAACAGCACCGAATTCGATTTATTCAGAAGAGCAAAATGCCAGATTCATGTTCATATATTAAAACCCAAATCATTTTACATAGAAAAAAAATACGCATACAATTCATCCGTTTAAATAAAACTTACGATTAAATGAATCTTCATATAATCATATTCTCTCTCCTTAATAATGAATTTTTTCTCATATTTTCTAACATTCAATAATCCTTAGTGGCTTTATTGCCTTGCTTGGAGCAAGAAAAGATCTCTATTATAATAAATAACGCTGTATATATTTATCTGTAAATTCCGATAAATATTTACAGGGGGAATATTTTTCAACATGTCAGTTTAAGAAATGCATTGTCAACCCCGTTTAATAAAAGACCGAGGAAAAATTCTAATGCCGGAGGCAGGCTCTAGTAAAGGAAAATGTAGGGGAATATTGGCTATTATAGGGTTAAGCTAGCGAAATCTTAGTAGTAATTTTTCTTATGGTAGTGTAGGCATGTGGCTTGTGGCTTAAAAAACTTTATTGTTGAAAAAAAACTCTTTTGTTACTATATGAAAGAATGAGATAATTTTTGCAATTTAAATTTATTCCTGTGACGACACATACTAATGATTTCTTTACCTTTATTCAGAAATACATTCTGATATTGAAATTTCCAAAATTTTAATTTTTTCATTTAAACATAGATTACATCTGTCTCTTAAGATATTAGGGGTTCTGGACTTGCCTATCAGCTTCCACTTTATCTGTGAATTTACGTTATTCTCATATAATTCCCAGTATTTTAAGGAAAAGGCTGTTTGAGACCTTAAATTAGGGTTATAGATATATATATAAAAATGTAAACTTGTCGCTATACTCGTTTCGAAAAACCCTCCGAGTACATATGCGGAAGGAAAAAATGGTAATAAAAAAAAGAACGAGTTAAGTACACGAACATCAGTCAAAGTACGTAACCCAAAGAAAACAAACCCGAGACGATTAACCTAAAACAAAAAGCGCTCAATACGCAAGTAGAGCAAACTAAGTAAATAATTAACTTAAAGAGCCAACGAACCTACCAAGGTTTCACCAAATATGATCTTTGGTGAAACCTTGGTAGGTTCATTGGCTCTTTAGGTTAGTTATTTACCTATATATATATATATATATATATATATATATATATATATATATATATATATACAGTCATCCGCAGACAGATCTGTTTTGCTGTATCACAGCTCATCAGTACGGTTAGACTCCGATTGCTTTTTAAACCAGCATTGAAACCCGACCGAATTGGCGTCAGTCGGCGATTCTACCTCTGGGCTATAGGCGCTCGGTAGAAGAAGGCAGAAATATATATATATATCCTGTATCCACGCATATTTGTAATTCGGTTCTATGAAGTCGCACCGCGTGAGAGATCGAAATGTTAACAGAACTAAATGCAATGTAATGTGTTATAACGAGATTTAAACGTGATTTTATTAAATGTGGGTTGTTTGGATTTAATGTAGATAGCCTCCAATATCTGAAGGTTCTTTTTACTGCGTCTGCTATTCAGTGGCTGTTATCGTCGCATAGCAATGTTTTATGCCAACACAAGATAAAATCATCTTTGATGGTGGATGTCTTTATGGTAACGTTCCTGTAACCTCTCCGAAGATGGCTCATGTGAGCCGAACGCTTAGAACCAGACTAATAAAAAAAATATCCAAATGTTGAACAATTTTTGTCTTTATTTTCACCTGAAATTAAAGCCAAAATACGATGTTTAGAACGGCTCATGATCAAACATAATAGACATTCATTGTCTCTTATATTTAACAGTATCTAAACTTATTTATAAATGGAACTTTGTGTGTGTGTGTATGTGTGTGTGTCAGTTACCTATAGACTCCGAAACGGCTGAACTGATTTTCTTGAAATTTTACACAGTTGTACTATAAGCGTCTGCTAGATTATGTGTCGAGATACCCTCGATAAATATTGAAAATCGATAATCGAAAAAATCGGGTTATAGAAGGAGTGGTCCGATTTTCATCAAATTTGATACACTCATCGACAAAGACATAAGAAACGATATTCAGAAGTTTCAAGGTTGCAGTTCTTACAATAGTGCAGAAAATCGATAATATATATATATAAAAGGCAAGATGTTTGAGTGTGTGTCTGTTTATCTACATGTATGTTTGTATTTTTTTCAGCTCTTTTATTTTAGTTTTTGCTTCGGGTTTGGCTCTAAGTAGGTATAATTGTAGTTCTTAGTCTCAGCAATGATGCCATTTACTCAGAGGACTTATTTAGCCTTCAAAATTCAGTTTACGACGAAAAATATTGATTTGATATCGATACGAGGAAATCAAAATTTGACATCCATTCATTTTTCTTTCAGTCTCCGGTTTCGCTTTATTGCTTTTTAGTCTTTCGTGCCAACGTCCAAAGAGTCTGAGCTCCAGGACCATGGATTAGTTTTAAACCTTTCATTACACCCGAGCAACGCCGGCCTATACTGCTAGTATGTTTATATATGGTGATTACAAAGTTGTTTGTTGTGATCGCTAGCGATGCCGATGTAATTTTTGTAAAATTATCTGTTAAAATGTGATATTAGCCCTATTTTCATTTCTGCTTTGTTCCGACGACAATTTATACATCGCACCACACACATATATATATATATATATTATATATATAATTATCTAATATATATATATATATGCATCTTGTGATTGTGTATTTTTTAAAGCAATACTTGTTTGCGTTCTTCACTTTTTCAAATTTTTTTTTTTTTTTTTTTTTTTTGTCGAGGAACTAACTTCGAGTGGAAAGTTCCATGTTCTTGCATCCCAAAGGAACCTAAGCTTCGCCCCGATTTTTGGTAAGTCCAGGACAATAAGGCACCGATTTCGAGGGGAGGCAGCTTCATGTCTATGTCCTCAGAGACTACCATTTCGCATTCTCCTCGACACGTGGCCCAACAGATTATGTAAGGAAGACAATCTCTAAGAACAATCTCCAGAATCTTCTTTCTTTTCTTTAAGACATCCGGTTTTTTTGGGGGTTTTTTTGCTTTTTTGTTTCGTCGACATTTTTCACCATTCCTTTTTTTATAGCAACCATGCTTTTTTTTCTTCTAAGTTTTTCACAACAAATTTTTTTTGCCAACTCAAAATTACACACAAAACAGGATTGAGACATTTTCACATCTACACACACACACACATATATATATATATATATATATATATATATATACACACAAAAAAAAAATGGAAAGGCATATACTCATTCGCTGACACGATACATACACCAGCCTAACACCTCACATACGGTTACACACATTCAGGCACTAATACAACCAGATAAAAATTCCCTGTCATTTAAAAGCATAGGCACCCCACCTATATACGATAACTGTCTGAAAAGTAATAGCAATATTTTCACAAATTAATTAATTTAATTCCAAACATCAAATTACATGTTTTCCTCTTCAAACTAATCACGCTTTAGTCTAATACACTTTTCGGGGATTTAAAGGAGACTATCACCACCTTTAAATTTGTTGTTTTTCATTTTTTTTTTTTTTACTTTTTTCAGCCCAGTCTTATCGATTATTACATAAAGTTTCCGATTATAAAAAAAATTCAGGAAAAATTTCAATATTTAAACAATTTTGAAGGAGCCTCAGTTTCTCATATAACGTTATAGTAAATCGATCCTTCATTTTGGGACCACTCTCGTTGGGGTCGCTTTGTTTTGTTTTTTTGGTTTTTTTTTTTGGTTTTTTTTTGGGACGAGTTGTTGCTCTTGTTTTTGTCTTTTTCAAGTTTTCTTCAGTTCTTACGATGGCATCTTCCTCAGAAACTCCAAGAATGGCTTTATTTAAAAAAAATTCGCAAAGGATTCAGTTGTTGAATATGCGCAAGCAAAAATGTTAATTACACAGGATCGATTTACTATATAAGGTTGTATGAAAAACTGAGCCCCGACTAAAATTGTTTAAATGTTGAAATTTTTACAAAAATTTTTGTCAATCGGAAAGTTTAGGGTTTAATTGATAAGATTGCACTGAAAAAAGTAAAAAAAAATATTGATAATCACCAAATTTACAGGTGGTGCTAATGTCGTACCTGCGAGTGGTTCCAAAATGGAGAATCGATTTACTATAACGTTGTATGAAAAAATGAGCCCCCAGCCACCTAAATTTATTGAAATATTAAAATTTTTCCAATTTTTTTAATTTTTTTTTTTTTGTCAATCGGAAAGTTTAGGGTGCAATCGATAAGACTGCACTGAAAAAAGTAAAAAGATTAAAAACGGCCAATTTAAAGTTGGTTGTAGTTTCCTTCAGGTTCGCGCACTTTTCAATTCTTCTCTGTCAAGCTTCTATGCACTGTTGAGAGAATTAGTTTTGAATGAACCTCAGATTCATCTTGCTCAGTTAAAAAGACATTTTTTTTTTTGGTATTAAACCTAACAATACACTATCACAATTTCGATATCGAACACTTTACGATAAAAAAAAAAAATTGCTCGCCAAAATAATTTTTTTCTGTAAAACTACTAAAAAAAAAACAACTCAGCACAAAAGCATTAAGATTAGCGTAATAAAAAATACTAACTTAAATTCTTAGACCTTGATTGATACAAATTCCCTTATAATTTTGCCTCTTTGTTTCTCACTCTTTGACTTTCCCATTTTCTTTCTTTCTTTTCTTTCTTACCCCCGCAAATATTACTATTAATAATTATGAATTACGCCCTTTTGATTTCATCTCCCTGTATTATTTTTTAAATTTAAATTCATATATATATATATATATATATATATATAAATTAGAGAAAATTTTCAAAATTCAAAGGTGTCGAATGTACATTTCGACATAGGATCTCTAATAGAGACTCTACGTCACGTCAGTGACATTGTTTTTCCAAATGGCGAAGTTAGTATTTGCCATTTGGAAAAACAATGTCGCTGACGTGACGTAGAATCTTTATTAGACATCCTATGTCGAAATGTACATCCGACACCTTTGAATTTTGAAAATTTTCTCTAATTTATATTGGTTCTGTATTCTTAATACATTGAGCTCTCTGCCTGCATCACTTTTTAATGTTAAATTTTTTTTAAATATTGATTAGGATCAGGTTCTTGGAATTTACCTTCCTACTCTTCCACTTCGGATTAAAGAAAAAAAAAAAAAAAAAATATATATATATATATATATATGTCCTGCCGCTGGACGCATATTTTCTTAACAAGATTTCTCGAATATTCAGGCCAGTAGTCAATCAGTTAAGTGCCATACGGGATACCTGCTTTGGGTGATCATGTCTCGAAAGAGACATGACTGACCGGGCAGAAGATTATCCCGCAGTAGGTTGTCATTTCTTTCTGTTGTAGATTGGTTACCAGCCAGTGCTATAGAACCCAATCTGTCCTGTTATTTGAGTCATAGCTAGAGGGGGAAGAGATGTATTAAAATATTAAATAGTAATTATTGGGGGATCAGCTTATTACTTTATAATAATATAAAACTGATCCCCCACATTATGCCCAATGGAATCCTTAAAAAACAAAATAATTCAGTCATTTAAGTGCTATAAGTGATTCCTGCTTTGGGCGATCATGTCTCGAAAGAGACATGACTGACTCGGCAGATTATCCAGTACTAGGTTGCCATTACTTTCTGCGGTAGACTGGTTGCCAGCCAAGGCTGTAGAATCCAATATGTCCTGTTATTTGACTCCAAGCTAGATGGGAAAGACATGTAGTATAATATTAAGTAGTAATCAGTGGGGGATTAATTTATTACTTTATAACAATATAAAACTGATCCCCCTCTTTATACTTATTAGAAGCCTTAACCATGTTTCCACCTATTATATTCAGTTAGTTAAGTGTCATACGGGATACATGCTTTGGGCGATCATGTCTCGAAAGTGTCATGACTGACTGGGCAGAATATTATTATGCAGTATGTTGCCATTGCTTTCTGCAGTAGACTGGTTGCCGACCAAGGCTATAGAACCCACTCTGTCTTATTATTTAAGCCATACTTGGGGGGAAGAGACGGATGGCTACCTTTCTCAATAGTATTTGGGCGTAAGTGAATGCAAGGAATTCAACTGGAATTCGAACTCGTCTCCCCGATTTGTCGTATATCCACTGAACCACAACGCACAGGCCAGTAGATATACATAGACATACTGTTTAATTCTAAAAAAAAGAGTATCTACTAAAATACGAGTATGGGCGGGACTGCAGGAAACTACCACCATCTTTAAATTTGTTGTTTTTCAATTTTTTTACTTTTTTTAGTGCAAACTTATCGATTACACCCTATATTTTCCGATTGACAAAAGAAAAGTTGGAAAAATTTTATTTATTCCAACAATTTTAGAGGTGGCTCAGTTTTTCAATCAACGTTATAGTAAATCGATTCTCCATTTTGGAACCACTCGCCGGTACGACATTACCACCACCTGGAAATTTGTGGATTATCAATTTTATTTTGTGCAATCTTATCGATTAAACCCTAAACTTTCCGATTGACAAAAAAATTTGTAAAAATATCAACATTTAAACAATTTTTGGGGGAGGAGGGAGGGCTCAGTTTTTCATAGAACCTTATAGTAAATCGATCCTGTGCAATTAATTTTTTTGCCTGTGCATATTCAACAACTGAATCATTTGAGAAATTTTTGAATAAAGCCATTCTTGGACTTTCCGAGGAAGATTCCATCCTAAGAATTGAAGAAAACTTGAAAAAGACAAAAACAAGAGCAACAATTCGTCCCAAAAATACCAAAACAAAGCGACTCCAACGAGAGTGGTTCCAAAATGGAGGATCGATTTACTATAATGTTGTATGAGAAAGTGAGCCCCCACCAATTTTTTTAAATATTGAAATTCTTTCAATTTTTTTGTTTTTGATAATCGGAAAATTTATGTTATAATCGATAAGCCTGCACTGAAAAAAGTAAAAAAAAACAAAAAAAAAACAATAAATTTAAAGGTGAGAGTAGTCTCCTTCAGGTCCGCCCGAGTATCTATTAGAAATAATGATTAGTGAAACATTCAATGTCAGTCATTATTTTCTTAATCATTGTTCTTTTATTGTTCTCTCTCTTTCTTGTGTCTTAGTGGCTTTATCCCCTTGCTTAGGGATGGTTACTTAAAAATATCAATGAAAACGCGAGATTGATAACGAGAGAATAAATGAGATAAATATAATTGGCGGGGGGAGTGTTAGGGAGAAAAGTTAGTGCCATTGTCCCCGGTGCTTGCAGTCTGTGGATGGAGGTCCGACGAAACAAAATCCTCACCTCCGTTCTCCTTGACGGGATGTGTCCCATTAAATATATAACCAGAAGAAAATGTCACATATGACGAGTTGTCACTGTCTGTATGTCTTGTGGAATTCCAATTACCATATGAAGGAACACTGAATCCTTACAATAATGGCATTGTGTTTCTTTTTCTTTGTTCTGGACGTTCCACTTTTCTCTGCCACGATCCCTGCCCTTTTAAATGGTTAGATTCTATTGTCGCGTTTTCTAGGAGAAGAAAAGAATGAAAAACTATTTTCCGACCCTTGTCCACTTGATGAAAGCGTTTAAGAATTATAATTTATTCATTTCAAACCGAGTTGTCTCACTATTAAGAGAAACACTGTATTGTGTTGATAATTTCAAAGGCCGGCTCTAAGAATACGCTAGTTATATTTCTTTGACGAGCGCAAAGCGCGTTGCTTAGTATATTTTAAACTTTGAATAGATTTGCATTGCTTATAAAATTGTGATGCGATTCGCCGTCATATACATCCGCGTTTGAAAAGAGTGCGCGTATTTTATTGTGCTTGTTCGTACGGGTGTGGCATTTTCAAATATTGATCTTCTTACTCAATATATATATATATATATATATATATATATATATATATATGGGGGTGACCGGTAAGGAGGTGGGTTTGGGGGAATGTAAACGTTGTGGATAATGTTCTTTGTTAAGTTTGTTAACTTCCATTCGGAGGAGCGACGGAGGTCAAAAGACATTTTTCGGGACTTTGCTGCTGTATGAAGACGATTCTATTGATGAATAAATATGAAAGACGTCACAGAGACAAGCGAGAAGACCAAGTTCTGAAAAGGAAAACCAAAAGAGCGGGGAAACTTCAAGGAAAGATGAAAGAAAAGAAGAAAATTAAAGTAAAAAAAATATTAAAGGCAAATAAAGGGGCGTAAAACAGAGTGAAAAAAACAAGGAAAAAAAAAGAGGGTGAGAAAGATGTGAGACAAAAAAGAGAGAAAGATAGGCAAAAACGTAGAAAAAAAGAAGAAAAGGGTAAAGCGAGACAAGACGGAAAGAAAGGAGAGAGAGAAGAGAGAGACAGAAACAGAGAAAAAGAAAAGCGAGAAGGAAAGACGAGACATGAAAAAAGAAGATAGAGAGAGATAGACAGAACAGATAAAAGAGAATAAAAAAGAAGACGAGACCAGAATCGAGAAAAGAGACAAGAAAAAGAGAGAAAGAAAAGACAAAAAAAAATAATGTAGAAAGAGAAGAGGGGAAAAGAAACAAGAAGAGAGATGAAAAAAGAAGGCAAATAAAAAGAAGAGAGAGGAAAAAAAAAGAGAGAGAGAGAAAGAGAGAGACAAGAAATTTAAGTGCATTGGAGAAAGGGGATATCAAGAAAGAAAAGGAGAGATGAAATATAGAAAGACAATGAAGACGATAAAGAGTGAGTGAGAATCTGAAAAGAGAAACCAGAAGAAAACAAGAGAGATAGAGAGAATAAGAAAGAAAGAAAGAAAGAAAGAAAGAAAAGAGAGAGAGAGAGAGAGAGAGACGGATGAGAAGAGAGGCAAGTAAACACGTCGAGGGAACGACAATTAAAACGAAAGTCAAAAAAGTTTAAGATTGAGTCTCGTTTAAAGGCATATCAACATCTCTGTGGGTTATTTAATGTTCGGTTATAGTGAGAAGGTTGATTTAATCAGATTCTAATGAAAATTGTTTTGTTTCAAGTCTTTACAAAGAAAAGAGTGCTGGATTGCGATGTGATGTCAGTTCTTCAATACGGCAGTGAATACTGGACAATATCATCAAACATGAGGATAAAACTAGAAGCAGCGGAAATGTGGTTCTACAGAAGCATACTGGACATAAAGCGGGGGATCAGTTCCATATTACAATCAATATATAAACTGACCCCTCACTTTATGGTCAGAGCAGTTTCTATACCATTATATTCCTGTGATCCAAAAGCACAAGGATTCATTCCAGGAGCTGAGAAGAGTACTAAGAAACAGAACAATTTCGCTAGAAACAAAGAAGAGAATACTGGATTGCTATGTGATGTCAGTTCTTCAATATGGCAGTGAATGCTGGACAATATCATTGAAAATGAGGACAAAACTTGAAGCAGCGGAAATATGGTTCTACAGAAGGATGCTGCGGATATCGTGGACCGAGCATGCGAGCAACGATGATGTGTTGGAAAGAATGGTAACGAAAAGGAAATTAATAGTGAGCATCAGGAAGAGACAACTGAAGTTCCTGGGACATGCAATGAGGAAGGAGGGCTTGGAGAACAGGCCAGATAGGAGGAAAATAAGACATAGGAAGGCAGCGGATAACATATTTGAAGGGCCTGATGACAAAACGGGGGTTACGTGGTGTAACAGGAGAAAGCATACTAAAAGCCACCAGGGATAGGGAGACGTGGAGAACCATGATCGCCTACGCCCTGAAGAGATAGAGCACATAGAAGAAGAAGAAGAAGAAGAAGAAGAAGAAGAAGAAGAAGAAGATGTCTTCTAATTTTGTATTCAAAAATGTTTTACTGAGAATATTTGTTTTTGCAAAAAACTATTATGGTAACAATTTTCTCTTCAAAAATGTATTGTTGGTAATATTTTTACTTCAAAGGTGTATATTTTCTTATAAAAGTCTATTTTTATGTATATATTTCTATAAAAGTGTATTTTTATATTTTTGTAGTGTTTCGACCCCAGTTTGGGGGTTAACTATTTGCCCATAGCTGGGACCCTAAACAACAAAGAGTGAACCCTAAAACAACAGCAATTAAGAGTTGGTTCTATGCTCCTAACAACCTCCCCATCAGAGGCCTTGCTGCCGGATGCAGTTTAACGTCATGCCCAGGACCGGCGAAAAAGAGATACAATAACAGGGGAAAGAAATGAAATTAATATATATAAACTAAAATGCCACGAAGTGAAGGATCAGCTTATATATTGATTATAATCTAGAATTGACCTCCCACTTTATGCCCACATCATGATTTTTTTTTTATAATCATATCGCCCCAAGCAAGGCATTTTACTGCCACTGTTTTACATAGTAGGAAAGTTATGAGAAAGAGTGACAGGTTATAGGGGATATCAGGAAGTGGGTAAGAGAAGGATGACTGTGGCCATAAAGTGAGAGATCAGATTATATATTGATTGTAATGTAGAATTGATCCCCCACTTTATATCCACATTAAAATAGTATAGATTTTTTTTATAATCATATCGTCTCAAGCAAGGTATTTTGCTGCCACTGTTTTGCAGGGGGTTACATAGGAGGAAAGTTATGAGAAAGAGTGACAGGTTATAGGGGATGTCAGGAAGTGGGTAAGAGAAGGATGAGACGGAGAAAAGAGCATGAGAGAGAGGATGCAAGTCGGTGAGATAATAGATGGCTATTGACTTTACATTTAAACTCTTGGAGATTGTAGCTGTCGGGGAAGCAAGTAAATGGAAAGGAATTCCAAAGGCGTGAAGTGCGATAAAAGAAGCTGGTGGAGTAGAATTTGCCTTTACATTTTATTGGTATCACAGTAAAAGGGTGGGACCTAGTTGCTAATCTTGTGGCTCAAGTAAATTTATACATAGGGGCACCAGTGAGCTAAGTTCATCGGAGCAGAAGCCGTGAAAGTATTTGTAGAAGACTCACACTCCACCCACGTCTATTGAACAGGTTAAGAGGCTCATCCCTTGTTCCCTGTTTAGGATGTGGTTTCCGGCTTTCTCTTTTCCAATCTTCTCACTTTGTTTTTTTTGTTTGTTTTTTTTTCTTTCAATTAGAGTAGATAGATCTATCTATCGCCCGGTTCACACTCCACCCACGTCTATTGAACAGGTTAAGAGTCTCATCCCTTGTTCCCTGTTTAGGATGTGGTTTCCGGCTTTCTCTTTTCCAATCTTCTCACTATTACGTAGCCCCCTGAACATCAGTGGCGTTACCGCCTTGCTCGGGGTTATACGATTAAAAAAAAAGAGACACAGGGAAGCCACATTGCGCTGGTCACTGTATCTGAGCTGCCAAGTCAGGATCGATCACATCACAGATTATTCGTTAGGTGGATAGCAGAGGCAACCGACCAGATATGGCAGCAGTATTCAATGCACGGGCAAATGCTAAGTCGGGATCGATCACATTACAGATTCTTCGCTGGATTTTGTCAAGTACCACTAGGTGGATAGCAGGAGCACCCGACCAGTATTCAATTAATTCATTGACTGCCATCAAATGAAAAGTCAGCCTGAAAAATTCCATAAACAATGTCTTCTAT
Organism: Ascarosepion bandense; assembly: GCA_037127315.1. Classification (NCBI taxonomy): domain Eukaryota; kingdom Metazoa; phylum Mollusca; class Cephalopoda; order Sepiida; family Sepiidae; genus Ascarosepion; species Ascarosepion bandense. The sequence goes on along the minus strand of JBBBDQ010029735.1, from coordinate 273,162 downwards.
CGTTTGTGATTCGATTTTCTAGAGGACAATGTTATTTTTTTCTTAAGTGTCCGTTTGTTAGTTGAAGACATCAAAACCTTTTTTGACAAACCCTAAAAAACGTCACCTAACAATAGCGGCAATGAATCTCATGAAGAAAAATGTAAATGATAGCCATTGTGGGGATGTAAATTGATTTGGGGGCCGATCGATTGAACACAGGTAATGTAAGCACATTTGGCGACGATGACAAGAAAAGATGGCGGCGTTCGTGGTAGAATCGAAAGAAGAACAGTTCAAAAGTTTAGAATTTAAAAAAAAGAAAAGTTTTTTCTTTGATGATTTAAGCGAATTCGGTCAGGTCTTAAATCGATTCAGTACCAAATTTAAAACCGTTGATATGCAAGTCCTTTGCCACCTACTTTTTTGGTCGGTTTCATTATTCGTTACCGATTTCTGAAGAATATTTCGGTAATTTTACAATGGCACAAACAGCAAAAGACAATCTGGCATTCAGGATTTCTTATTATTTAGATTTAGAGGCATTCGAATGATTTTTGTGTCTTGCTTTTAAAGCCCGTAGTGCTAAGGGCACCGCAAGTACTGAAGCAAAAATAGCAGTGGTGTTTCTGGATAACCTGACGGAGCCCATCGCTCTTCAAGATGGTTTTTCAAAAATAGCAGTGGTGTTTCCGGATAACCTGACGGAGCCCATCGCTCTTCAAGATGGTTTTTCAAAAATAGCAGTGGTGTTTCCGGATAACCTGACGGAGCCCATCGCTCTTCAAGATGGTTTTTCAAAAATAGCAGTGGTGTTTCCGGATAACCTGACGGAGCCCATCGCTCTTCAAAATGGTTTTTCAAAAATAGCAGTGTTGTTTTCTAATAACCTGACGGAGACCAACCCACTTAAAGATGGTTTTTCAAAAATAGCTGTGGTGTTTTCTAATAACCTGACGGAGACCAACCCACTTAAAGATGGTTTTTCAAAAATAGCTGTGGTGTTTTCTAATAACCTGACGGAGCCCAACCCTCTTCAAGATGGTTTTTCAAAAATAGCAGTGTTGTTTTCTAATAACCTGACGGAGCCCAACCCTCTTCACGAGGATTTTTCAAAAATAGCTGTGGTGTTTTCTAATAACTGACGGAGCCCAACCCTCTTCACGATGATTTTTCAAAAATAGCAGTGTTGTTTTCTAATAACCTGACGGAGCCCAACCCACTTAAAGATGGTTTTTCAAAAATAGCTGTGGTGTTTTCTAATAACCTGACGGAGCCCAACCCTCTTCAAGATGGTTTTTCAAAAATAGCAGTGTTGTTTTCTAATAACCTGACGGAGCCCAACCCTCTTCACGAGGATTTTTCAAAAATAGCTGTGGTGTTTTCTAATAACTTGACGGAGCCCAACCCTCTTCACGATGATTTTTCAAAAATAGCAGTGTTGTTTTCTAATAACCTGACGGAGCCCAACACTCTTCAAGATGGTTTTTCAATAATAGCTGTGGTGTTTCCTAATAACCTGACGGAGCCCAACACTCTTCAAGATGGTTTTTCAAAAATAGGAGTGTTGTTTTCTAATAACCTGACGGAGCCCAACCCTCTTCAAGATGGTTTTTCAAAAATAGGAGAGTTGTTTCCTAATAACCTGACGGAGCCCATCGCTCGTCAAGATGGTTTTCCTGGTTGCAAAACAATGTTGCTATCTCTCCTGCTATTTATCCATACTTTGAGGGGTTGGAAATATAAACTTATACTATTCCCAATGGTATTTGTACGTTAAGTAATGCAATGAACTCGATTGAAATTCGAACTCTGCTCTCCGTTTGCTCAATCCAGGTGCCTATTTATTACTCCACCGTGCCTCTGCAACAAAAACAAAAGTGGATATGAAGTAATTAAAATGAAGATAAAAGAACTCCAATTTCGGTGTGAATTTCTGTGATGAAAAGTTTTAGTTATTTACACTATTTACATACGGACTGTTGCTCTCGTCTTTGTTGTTGTTAACACAACGTTTAGACTATCTACCCCAACCTTCTTCAGGCAAAAATATAAACTTTGCTTCAATACGGACTATGAGAAGAATGGTAAGCAAACAAAATGAATGAGCGAATTAGAACTGCTCTTTTGTTTTAGCTTTTCATTTGATTGTTTTTAGTTGTCGGAGATTTGATATAAATGAGCAGACACTGCCTACCAAACCATTTTGTTCTCAAAACATTTCTGGTTCTGGGTAAAACGATAAACTGCAACCGGCAGCAAGGCCTCTGATTGTAAGGTTGTGAGGAGCCTGGAACCACCTCTAAATTGCTGTTGTTCCCAGAATATCTACTTAAATACGAGTATCGATCAAAAATAATATACAAACAAATCATTTCAAATTGTCGGTTGTTTATAACCAGTTTCGTTAATCTTCGTTAATTTCCGTAATATAAAACAGAATATCTACTTAAATACGAGTATCGATCAAAAACAATGTTCAAATAAATAATTTCAAATTGTCGGTTGTTTATAACCAGTTTCGTTAATCTTCGTTAATTTCCGTAATATAAAACAGAATATCTACTTAAATACGAGTATCGATCAAAAATAATGTTCAAGCAAATCATTTCAAATTGTCGGTTGTTTAAAGACCATTTCGTTAATCTTCGTTAATTTCCGTAACATGTTTATATATATATATATATATATATATAAACGAAAATGCTCCTCATCCCAGAAATTCTGAGAAAAATTACTAAAGTGAACCATAAAAACAAAAAATACACTATTTTATTCACAGGACATCATAGATGTGGTGAAATTTCTGGCAGCAGTGAAGAATCGACTGATGAAGTTAAATAAAAAGTCGAAACTTTTATTTATTCTATATTCTTGCCTTTTGGATTTTATTCATCTCCCATCAATAATATTCAAGAGATCACAAGGAATACATTTTTAATCTTGTAAATTATGGCGCGTTTGTAGTTCCTGGTAGTCAGCTACGCATACCATATATATATATATATATATATATATGGGAACTACGCTCTCTGGGTGATGGTACTGTTTGTTGTGCATATTCTATGCGCTAATGTTTACATTTATGACATGTGCAAATGAATGTAACGAAATCCCAGGGCAGCTATTCGAAGACCAAATACGAAGAATGATCAAGTAGAATGACTATCTGCCATCGCTTCCATAAATAAAATAAAAATAATATAGACAAAAGTTTACAATCATTGTTTTCGCGAATACAGCATCGAAACGCAAGATATGTATTCTTGTTTTTGACTCTATGATGGCGGCCGTCGATACGGAAAAGCGATAAGCTAAATTATGAACGTCCCGGTACAGGCTAGCGTAATAGGAAAGACAATGGACAAGTCCCGACCATACCCGCTAGCCTCACCAAAATATATTGTTGTAGTTTTGTAGACATTGAATTCAATGAAAGAACAATCAGGAAGAATCATGCATATTCTGTCAGATTTAATGTAATAGAAGGAAGCTTGAGTGGACATTTATATTATGAATGGAAAACCCGAAAAATATTTGACGGGAAACATGAAATTATTAAATAGAAGAAAGGGATGGATATTTTCGGGGTATCAGTCATTTGTGCTATTGTTTTTTTTGCTTCATTTCATGGCTTAATCACACACACTCACACACACACACATATATATATATATATATATATATATATATATACATCCGCAGACAGATCTGTTTCGCTGTATGACAGTTCATTAGTACGATTAGACATCCGATTGCTTTAAGCCAGGATTGAAACCCGACCGAATTGTCATCGAACAACGATTTTACCAATATATATATATATATATATATATATATATATATATATATATATATATATAGTCATGTGCAGACAGATCTGTTTCGCTCTATTACAGCTCATCAGTACGGTTAAACATCCGATTGCTTTTAGCCAGGATTGAAACCAGACTGAATTGTCATCAGTCGGGGATTCTACCAATATATATATATATAGTCAACCGCAGACAGATGTATTTCGCTCTATCACAGCTCATCTAGCAACATATGGAGCTATAGATTCAATATAGTCGTTCCACTTGACTTGTTCATGCTCTTGTAAATTCAAGTAACCTTTCGAAAAGATATGAATTCATAATTTTCTGAAGGATTTTGGTACGAACGTGAATACAACAATCTATACTCAAATTTTAAAATTTCTTAGATAAATAGAGCCACACACACACACACACACACACACACACACACACACACACACACACACAGACATATATATATATATATATATATTTATATATTTTCTAGACATATGCTATTAAATATAAGAGACAATGAATGTCTATTATGTTTAATCATGAGCCGTTCTAAACGTCGTATTTTTGCTTTAATTTCAGTTGAAAATAAAGACAAAAATTCTCCAACATTTGGATAATTATTTATTGGTTTTCTTCTAAGCTTTCGGCTCACATGAGCCATCTTCAGAGAGGTAGTTTAAACTGAAATATTATAAAATCCACCATCACCGACGATTTTATTTTGTGTTGACATAAAACTCCGCTTGGCAACGGCAATAGTTACCAAAAATAATAAACGCAGTTCTTAAGTTTGCGATGCGGTTTTATGACGTCACACCGCGGGATAGCGCGAAATGACAACAAAACCATCTAGTCAAATGCAATGTAATATGTTATTTCCTGTTTTAAAGTTGATTTTATTGAGTGTTGGTTGTTTTGATTTGATGTACATGGCCTCCAATATCTGCAGGTTCCTCTTACTGTGTGTATGAGTAAGGATCACCGTATTGTTGACCAAAATCTGTCTGATATTACCTACATGTTTATGTTTTTCAGAGAAATGTTGTTTAATAGTACTCTGATCAGAAAGATGACATGTAAGTCTACGGGAGAGCGTGGTTGTGGTAAAACCAATATATGTACTAGGTTTTTGAGTAGTATCAGAGATGCAATCTCTGAATGGGCATGTAAATTGGTACACTACATTGGTTTTTTGTAAAGAATTTAGTTTAGTGCCTGTTGGGTTATTATAGACTATGAGGTCAATTGTTTTAAACTTTTTATAATATATAATGAGTTTAATTTGATTATTACTTTCGACTGGTTTAACATTTCTACGTATTATGTTTTTGAGAGTTTTTTCATCTTGTTTATAATTATTATGTATTTGGTTGCAATAGTATAAGTTAATAGTGTTATGTTTATTTTGATGAAAACCATTATTATTAATATTATCATTATTGTTAGAGCTATTGTTAAGTTTGTTGAGATACATTTTAATTTGTTGATCAATAACGGAGTTAGGAAATCCATTATTGACTAGTGTTTGCTTAATGTTGTGTAATTCTTTATAAAATATAGATTTCGAAGAAGATATCATTTGTGTGCGTTGAAGTAAGTTTTTTATAACAGCTAACTTATATCGTTGGGGACATTCACTATTATAATTAAGAAGACACGAATTTATGCTAGTTGGTTTCCTATATAGAGAAGTAGTAAATTTATGTGTGCTAGAATCAATGAATACATCAAGGAATGGGAGTTTGTTATTAATATTAAGTTCTAATGTAAATTTGAGGACGGAGTGACTTTCAAATTTGTTTTTAAGATATTTAATTTGATCGATATTCTTAGCTAAAACAAAGATGTCATCTATATATCTTACATATATAGAGGGTTTATTGTTGTCATTAATTATTTTATTTTCTAGATTTGCCATATAATAATTAGAAAAGAGGGGGCCTAAAGGAGATCCCATCGCAATACCATCTATTTGTGTATAAATATTGCCTAAGGGATCGTGAAAGGGTACTTGTGTGGTGCATGCTAATAATAGTTTTTTTAATATAGTGGGTCTAATATTGATTGATGGGAGAGTAGCATGGTTGTATACATCACGGATAATGATGTCAATTGTTTCCTGGACGGGAACATTTGTGAATAAGTTTTGAACATCCAAAGATGCAATCATTTGATTATTAGGTTTTACGGAATGGAGAATCTGTAAAAATTCATCCGTGGAGTTAATGCTATATTTACCAGGAAGATAGGGAGTAATTAGTTTGTTAAGTGTTTTGGAAAGGTTATATATTGGTGTGGGTATTTGAGAAATGATAGGTCGGAGGGGATGATCTTTTTTATGGATTTTTACATTTCCATAAAGGTAGCCGGGCTGATAATCACCTATAATCTTTTGAAGTTTATAGGATCCTATTTCAGCATTGTTTGCAGTAATAAGTTTATTAATATGTTTTTTAAGTTGGGTTGTGGTATTACAAGTTAATTTTTTAAATTTGTTGTGATTTATATATTTATATATACTTTTGGAGTAGCACAAACTAATGGGTTAACAGCACTGTTTGTTGTAAGTCTACCATCCGCCCGTGCATTGAGCATTGCTGCCATATCAGTCGGGTGCTCCTGTTATTCACCTGGGTGTCCTCGACAAAATCCATCGGAGAATCTGTAATGTGATCGATCCCGACTTGGCAGCTAGGATACAGTCACTTTCTGACCGGCGCAATGTAGCTTCCCTGTGTCTCTTCTACAAATACTTTCACGGCTTCTGCTCCGATGGATTAGCAACTATGTCCCAACCTTTTACTGTGAAACCAATAAAATGTAAACGCAAATTCTACTCCTTCAGCTTCTTTGCTCGCACTTCCAGCCGGTGGATTTTCCCTCCGTATATTTGCTTCCCCGACAGCTACAGTCTCTAAGAATTTAAATGTAAAGTCAATAGTCATCTCCTATCTCTTTAACCTGCATCCTCTCTCTCATGCTCCTTTCTCTGTCCACTCCACTCTCATCAGTATTCTCATGCTTCTCTTACACACTTCCTGACAGCCCCTATAACCTGTCACTCTTTCTCATAACTTTCCTTCTATGTAAACCCCTGCAAAACAATGGCAGTAAAATGCCTTGCTTAGGGTGATATGATTATTAAAAAGATCTATCTATCTATCTATCTATCTATCTATCTATCTATCTATCTATCTATCTATCTATCTCAGTCTGTTTATTATCTATCTATCTATCTATCTATCTATCTTTAAATGTAAAATCAATAGTCACCTCCTACCTCTTTAACCTGCATCCTCTCTCTCATGCTCCTTTCTCCGTCCACTCCACTCTCATCAGTATTCTCATGCTTCTCTTGCCTACTTCCTGACAGCCCCTATAACCTGTCACTCTTTCTCATAACTTTCCTTCTATGTAAACCCCTGCAAAACAATGGCAGTAAAATGCCTTGCTTAGGGTGATATCGTTATATAAAAAAAGTTGTGTTTTCGTTTGATTTTATATTGTATAACTGCACAATAGAATTTGTTAGACATCTATTTTCCAGTGGGCAATTGTTAGGATTTCGACAATTACATAAGTTTGTATTAGTATTAATTTTATTATTTGGATAGTTATTGTTGCTTTGGTTTACATGCTGATTTTTAAAAAGAATTATTATGATTTTTAATTATTATTTCTACTTTATTTGTATAACTATAAAATAATGAGTCGTGATTAAGTATAATCAAACATATACCCTCCTCATTAGAATATAAAATTAGTAAAACTCTTCTAGTAAAGAAATATTTTATAAACATATAGGTATTTAAAATAATGCTTTAAAAATAGTGGTTACAAAAATCAGGATATCAAATACATAAAAAAATACATATCTATAACAGGAAAATACAAAATAAAAAAATCATTTTGTATACACTCTCCTTTAAAAAAATGATTAGCTCTAAGATAGGACTAAAATTCCTCATATTATTTAAGAAAAATTCCCCTAATAATAACCCTTTTAATAATATTTTTAATAAAAATACCCTTAAATTATAATTATACAAATAATCTAGAAAAAAATCATTAAAAATCATAATAATTTTTAATTTGGTAAAATCGGTGTCTAGAAAGTTCTATTGCGTACTAATGTAATATAACATCGTATAAAATCCCAAATATTAAACAAATTACATTGGATTTACTAAGAACACTTTTAAAAACCTAACTTTCTTCAAAACAATATCTACCGAAATCAAACATCCATTTCTGCTTACTTTTCGAAGTTAAAGAATACAGACAACCCCCCCCCCAAAAAAAAGGAAAATTTTGGTAAAAAACAAGAATCTGTAAGTTATGTGCCTGAGTAAAAAGCTGCAGATTTTAGGGTTCCCTAAAAATGGGGAACTATTGAACCATAGAGATGAATTGACCGTTTTTTGTAAACATCGAAAATACTTTTCGTTAAATTTAATTAATCATGATGTTTCATTTATAACTTGTGCTCCAATAAAAATTAAAAATTAAAATTTACTTTAATAAAATAAATGTCGCACAAAAAACTTGTTTCTTCTTTCTTAACTACAATATTTAATATAATTATTTAATTTTGTTTCTAACCTAAACATTCTAGCCCCTTTACACACAAATTAGTACAAAATCTAAAAAAAATTCTTCTTTAAAAAATTTTTAAAAAAATTAAATAAATTGAAAACTTATGCGCAAATAGGAATTAAAATTACAAAGTATTTTACTAAAATATATATATATATATATATATATATATATATATATATACTAGCAGTATAGCCAGGCGTTGCTCGTGTGTAATGAAAGCTTTAAAACTAATCCATGGTCCTGGAGCTCAGACTCAGTGTAAAGAATATTTGAAATAATAAATTAATTGTGACAATTTACCAATCGCATCTAGTATATATATATATATATATATATATATATATATATATATATAATAGCAGTATAGCCCGGCGTTGCTCGGATGTAATGAAAGCTTTAAAACTAATACATGATCCTAGAGCATAGACTCAGTCTAAAGAATATTTGAAATAATAAAATAATTGTGACAATTTAGAAATCGCATCTAGTATATATATATATATATATATATATATATATATATATATATATATATACTAGCAGTATAGTCAGACGTTGCTCGGGTGTAATGAAAGCTTTAAAACTAATACATGCTCCTGGAGCTCAGACTCTTTGGACGTTGGCACGAAAGACTAAAAAGCAATAGTTGTTCCCAGTTAAAGCGAAACCGTAGACTGAAAGAAAAATGAATGGATGTGAGTCAAATTTTGATTTCCTGGTATCGATATCAAATCAGTTTTTTCGTCGTAAACTGAATTTTGAAGGCGAAATAAATCCTCTGAGTAAATGGTATCATGGCTGAGGCTAAGAAATACAATTATACCTACTTAGAGCCAAACCCGAAGCAAAAACTAAAATAAAAGAGCTGAAAAAAATAAAGACATACAGGCAGATAAACAGACACACAAACGTCTTGCTTTATATATATATATATATTATCGATTTTCTGCAGTATTGTAAGAACTGCAACCTTGAAACTTCTGAATATCGTTTCTTATGTCTTTGTCTATGAGTGTATCAAATTTGATTAAAATCGGACCATTCCTTCTATAACCCGATTTTTTCGATTATCGATTTTCGATATTTATCGGGGGTACCTCGGATGTGCGTTGTGGTGCATTGGATATCGGCTCGGAATGAGAAATCGGGGAGCCGAGTTCGAATTCCAGCTGAATTCATTGCATTCACTCACGCGCAAATACACTTGGGAAAGGTATTAATCCGCCTATTCCTTCCAGTTATGGGTTAAATAGCAGGACAGATTGGGTTCTATAGCCTTGGTCGGCAACCAGTCTACCGCAGAAAGCAATGGCAGCCTACTGCGGGATAATCAGTCAGTCATGTCTCTGTCGAGACATGATCGCCCAAGCGTGTATCACGTATGGCACTCAACTGACTGACCTCGACACAAAACCTAGCTAAGAACACTCGCAGACGCTTATAGTACAAGTGTGTAAATTTTCAAGAAAATCGCTTCAGCTGTCTCGGAGTCTATAGGTCACGGACACACACACACACACACACACACACACACACACACACACACACACACACACACACACACAGACAAAGTTCCATTTATAAATGAGTTTAGATCTCAGTATACCATAATTATTAAATCCTGATTCTAAAATAAAAATTACACCCACTTTACTCCTGAGGTAGTACAAGATGTAATTAAAAAAAAAAACTAAAAAAAAAAAAAAAAACTAAATCCAACCTGCTGCTAAAAATAGGTCTACCCATTCAAATAATGTATGGTCTCACAATGGATCTTACCCAGACAAAATAATTCTCTTTAAAAATTTAAAAAATTACAATATTTCATTTAGAACTTCTGCTCCAGAAGAACTGAAAAATTAAACATTATTTTACTAAAGAAAATGACCCACCTAATACTTAACTAGCTTTCTTAATTGCAATATACTTTAGCATACCATAATTATTTAATCCTAATTCAAACCTAAACATTCAGGTTCCTCTACTCATGAAGTACTAAACAAAAATCCAACCTGCTGTTAAAAATTCCTGTTTACCCATTTAAAGAATGTATGGACCCACTATGTACCTTCTTCTTCTATGTGCCCTGTCCCTTCAGGACGTAGGCGATCATGGCATTCCACGTCTCCCTATCCCTGGTGGCTCTTAGTACGCCTTCTGTTACACCATGCAATTCTCGTTCCATCATCCATCTGAATAGGTCCTTCAAATATGTTATCTGTTGCTTTCCCCTGTCTCTTTTCCCCTGTGTCTGGCCTGTTAGTATCAGGTTCTTCAAGCCTTCCTTCCTCATTGCATGTCCCAGGAACTTCAGCTGTCTCTTCCTGATGCTCAGTATTAATTTCCTTTTCGTTTCCATCATTTCTAGGACCTCATCATTGCTCATATGCTCGATCCATGATATTCGCAGCATCCTTCTGTAGAATCACATTTCAGTTGCTTCAAGTTTTTTTCTTCATTTTTGATGATATTGTCCAGCATTCACTGCATTATGGAAGAACTGACAGCACATAGCAATCCAGTACTCACTTTCTTGTTTCTAGCGAAATTGTCCTGTTTCTTAATACTTTACTCAACTTCAGGAATTCTTCCTTCGCCATGCCAATTCGCCTTCGGATCTCTGTGTCGCACTTTTTTGTCTTCTGTTATAACACTTCCCAGATATTTAAATTTTTGTACCTGCTTGATTCTAGTATCCCCGACCTGTATTTGGCATATTGGGCTGCCCTTTTTACTGATGACCATGCATTCGGTTTTCTTGCAGTTTATTTGTAGTCCTTTCTTATCACTCTCTTCAGCTACCTTCTGTAAGAGGTCTTGTCGTTTCCTTTCTGTGTCTGCTATCAGCACTGTATCATCTGCGTACCTTAGGTTGTTTAAATTGTGGCCTCCGATGACAAATCCAGGCATAACTTCTAGGGTCCTCAAAATATTCTCGCTGTACAAGTTGAACAGATCCGGTGAAAAGACACATCTTTGTCTTACGCCCCTTTCTATCTTTGTATATCTGCTGAATTCATTACCTGTCCGTATACAAGCATTTTGCTGCCAGTAAAGGTTCTTGATTACTCTTAAGTCTTTCCCAAATAGCATCTCCATCAATTCTTTGTGGCGTATTTTGTCAAACACCTTCGCATAATCAATAAAGCACAGGTATAAATCCTTCTTCATTTGTATTGCCCTTTCAGACAGCATCCTAATCATAAATATGGCATTCCTTGTTCCCATGTCTTTAATGAAACCACACTGTTCTTGTCCTATCTCTAGCCTGATTCTGCTTCTCGCTCTATTCATCAGGATTCGGACGATCAGTTTTGTTATATGGCTCATTAAACTGATGGTTCTGTGGAGTTTGCACTCGTTTGCTCCTGGCTTCTGAGGCAGTGCTATGAAGATTGACTTGCTGAGGTCATCTGGTATTACACCACTATTATAAATTTGATTTATTATTTCTGTAATTTTCTCTACTCAGACAAAATAATTTTCTTTAAAATGTAATTAATTGCAATGTTTCGTTTATATATATATATTCGTTTATATATATATATTATATTATATATATATATATTATATATATCCCAACATAAATTTAAAAAATTATTTTACTAAAATAAATTGACCCACACAATACTTAATTGTTTTTCTTAATTGCAATATATCTAAGTGTACCATAATTATTTAATTCCCGCCCCTTTACTCATGAGGCAGTAAAAAATCTAAATTTAAATAAAAAAAGAAACAACTAAAATTCAGCCTACAGGCAAAAAGTATTGACTATCCAATTTAAATAACCTATGGTCTCACTATATATCTTCTCCAAACAAAATTAACAAGTGACATGTCTAGACACCAGGCCGTCCTGCTTCTCTTTGCGACCGCGATCTTAAAACTCTATGGTTGCCTAATTTTCATTTTGATTGAACAATATTGACACACGTAAATAATTTTCTCCAGCTACCACTCTCTAATACTCTACCACGGATTGGAGGTACTTTTTAAGCTCGGCAGCGATGTTTGGTTTGTCAGCCTCGGTAGATGTTTGATCGAGGCGGGACTAAACCGTAGTGTCGTCAGCGTATATGCCTATTTGGGATCTTGCTACATCGGAGAGATCGTTAATGTAGATAAGGAAAAGCGTGGGACCTAGAATAGAGCCTTGAGGGACACCTGCGTTGGTGTGATAGTGTTGGGAGGCATGTACGCTTAGTACTACATTCATGGTACGATCTGAGAGGAATGACTGGATTAAGTCAAATAATTGTCCGGTTATACCTTAGTCTAGCAGCTTGCATAGAGGCTATCATGCCAGACTCTGTCAAACGCTTTGGAGATGTCTAGGGCAATAGATCGAGCTTCGCCGTTCTTGTCGGGAGCCTGGTGTTTATAGTCAGTGATGGTTGTGAGCATATCAGCAGTAGACCTGATGAAGCAGAAACCATGCTGTTTGTCAGAGAAGAGTCTGTGAGCTGTGAGATGTTGTACCATGTCAGCATTGATGATGGCTTCGAACACTTTGCCAAAGATCGGTAGGAGGCTGATAGAGCGATAATTAGCTGGGTCAGAGAGTTATCCAGTATTTTTATATATAGGAACCACAGAGAAGGATTTACAGCAGGCAGGAAAGCAAGAATCAGAGAGGCAGTAGTAATAGAGTTTATAAAGAACAGAGGAGAGTTCAGGAGCACATTTCTTTTGGACAATGATTATGGATTCCGTCACCACCGCTCGCTTTATGGGGGTAAAGCTTTGAAATTGGCTTCAAACACGGACTTCATAGGACTTTGGTATTTCCTGCAAATCTTCTAGACGGTCTGCGTTTTTAAGTTGGTGAATGTTTCCATAATCCTTCTCTTCAGTTCATCTTTGGTGTTTCAAGATGTTTTGTTGGTCTCTCGCTCAACTGCACCCCAGATATGGTTTTCATGGAAGTTGCAGTCGGGGAGTTAGGTGGCCAGATATAAGGGTTGATGTAGTCACGGAAATTGTCTGACAGCAATGACGTTATTATTTTGCCTGTGTGGCATGGTGCAGAGTCCTGTTGCCAGACATAGGTTCTTTCAGTAGCCACCTTCTTGACCTAAGGCAGCATTAACTCTTCAAAGCACTTAACTCTATGTTAAGTCTATGACCCTGTTAGAAGATAAATGGAGGCATAACATAGTGATACCTCTAATACATTCGTAATCACCATTAGATTCATACAACTCTTTCTGAATCCTCTACACTGTCCTCAGATTGAGACCCAATCATTCTGAAATGTCTATACTGGGGCTTCCAGCGTAATTGTCAAAAAGAACAGCATGGCGTTTTTTTAATTTCTGGTGGACTGAATTGCATCATGGTGCTCTTTTCCTTCTAGATGGTGCCCAACTGACGTTACTATACAGCGAAATCGACAAAATAAAAAACAATGCGAAAATAAAAATACAAAATGCTCACAGTTTAACCATCGCACCATTTACTTGTTTTATTTTCCTAAAACGGAAGAAAAGTTTTTAACTTACCAAATATTTTTCTACGATTACTAAGTACGATTGCTCTCGGTACTGTGTCTCTTCTCCCCTGCAGGCAAGATATTCGTGAACAATCTTCACATGACGAAAAACAATGAAGTCAGAAAAAAAATGACCCCACTCCTAGTAAAAACACGACCGTCAAATCACGAACATTAAGCTAATATTGAGAGACAATCTATCTCAACTGTCATATTTTCTTTCGTATGTTTGTGGCCTGCAATTCATTTCTGGCCAATGTATGACTGGTTTTTGCCGACAGAGCCCATCGACTGGGAAGTTCTTTTTTTTTTTTTTTTTTTACTCTTTGTAACGAGGCACGAGAATTTTCGAGGTTTATTGCTTATAAATTTGCATAACGGGCGATTATATCATGCCGGCCATGTTGGTTGAAACAAATTTGTTGACAGTTCTTCGGCTTTTGGTTCAACACTGGATTTGCAGCCAGCGAAAATGTTGAGCCTTTTTTTTTTCTTTCTTCTTTCGTGATCATTTTTCTGTTTTTACGGTGGGGGGGGGGGCAGTTTATCTTGTTTTTATTTATTTTCCCTTTCGAACGGTATTGCTTGTTCATTTCATGCCTTCTTCTTTCGGTCCTCTTAATATTTTTCCGTGGTTAAATATTTTTAGAATATTGTCATATTTATTCACATGAATATGGATAAATTAAATGATTTATAGTATAAAGGCATATATATAAACATATATATATAGAGAGAGAGAGAGACAGAGAGAGAGAGAGACAGACAGACAAAAAACAAAGAGAGATTGTGAGTGATAATACTTTATATAGCCTGTCGTTTTCTCATATATATATATATATATATATATATATATATATATATATATACTGTTAAATATAAGAGACAATGAATGTCTATTATGTTTAATCATGAGCCGTTCTAAACGTTGTATTTTGGCTTCAATTTCAGTTGAAAATAAAGACAAAAATTCTCCAACATTTGGATAATTTTTTATTAATTTGTTTCTAAGCTTTCGGCTCACATGAGCCATCTTCAGAGAGGTCACCAAGAGGGTTACACAATCACATCCACCATCACCGACGATTTTATTTTGTCTTGACATAAAACTTCGCTAGGTAATACGGCAATAGTTACCAAAAATAATAAACGCAGTTCTCAAATTTTCAATGTGGTTCTATGACGTCACACCGAGTGATAGCGCGAAATGACAACAAAACCATGTATTCAAATATGTTTTGGCCAGATTCAAAAGTGATTTTATTAAGTGTGTTACCGTCTTGGGGACCTCTCTGAAGATGGCTCATGTGAGCCGAAAGCTTAGAACCAACTTAATAAAAAAGTATCCAAATGTTGGAGAATTTTTGTGTTTATTTTCACCTGAAATTAAATTGTTTAACGGAATACTTCTGAATTAAATCTTTACTACTCGCGGTGAAGACAGGACTACCTCCAAATGTACATGTATTCAGGCGATTTCTTCATTTGTAAAGGAGTTATTACGCGACCTAGGTTTCTACCATGTGGTGTCTTCAGGCGATTTCTTCATTTGTAAACGAGTTATTACGCTACCTAGGTTTCTACCAGGCGGTTTTGCAGGGCTGTATTAGATTGTGTTTACAGGTAGAAAGCAGCCGAGTCATGAGAAGTTTCACTATCTAAACCACGATGCTAACCTGTCAAAGTCAGTCAGCTGGAATCAGTAGCTGGCACCATCTCACCATTTAAAAAAAAAATCAACTGACTCGCCCTCACTGCCAATTTTCTTTTCATCTTTTTCATTCCACGCCAACCCGGACGTAGGTGACACAGGACTTTCATTCAATCTCTTCTTCCAACGTCCTTTTCTTCTTTTTCACTCCACGCCAACCCGGACGTATGTCACAGCACAGTTTCATTCGACCTCTTCTTCCAACGTCCTTTTCTTCTTTTTCACTCCGCGCCAACCCGGAGGTAGGTCACATCACAGTTTCATTCGACCTCTTCTTCCAACGTCCTTTTCTTCTTTTTCAATCCGCGCCAACCCGGAGGTAGGTCACATCACAGTTTCATTCGACCTCTTCTTCCAACGCCCTTTTCTTCTTTTTCACTCCACGCCAACCCGGACATAGGTCACACCACAGTTTCATTCGACCTCTTCTTCCAACATCTTTTTCTTCTTTTTCACTCCACGCCAACCCGGACGTATGTCACACCACAGTTTCATTCGACCTCTTCTTCCAACGCCCTTTTCTTCTTTTTCACTCCACGCCAACCCGGTCGTATGTCACAGCACAGTTTCATTCGACCTCTTCTTCCAACGTCCTTTTCTTCTTTTTCAATCCGCGCCAACCCGGACATAGTTCACACCACAGTTTCATTCGTCCTCTTCTTCCAACTTCCTTTTTTTCTTTTTCACTCCACGCCAACCCGGACATAGGTCACACCAGAGTTTCATTCATCCTCTTCTTCCAACTTCGTTTTTTTCTTTTTCACTCCACGCCAACCCGGACGTAGGTCACACCACAGTTTCATTCGACCTCTTCTTCCAACGTCCTTTTCTGCATTTTCACACCACGCCGCTAAAGAGGACAACAGCAACAACCAAATGGACGTGTTAAGTTCAACTTCTTTATTTGTTTTGCCTTCATTTTCTCTCACCCTGTTGCCAACCAACCAAAAAGAGGAAGGAACAAAGACTTTACATTCTGCTACTACACAACCATGAAATCTAAACTTCGGTGGATATTTTAAATACCTACATTACTACTACGAACATTTTCTACAACTCTTGATAACCTAAACTTTCTAATTGAACATTAATTTCTACGAATTCTTGTAGAATTTCTTTTAATAAATTTCTATTTTAAAATGCAAAATGTATATTTTATTCTTACACTATTCCATACTACTCCATCCTGCCGACAACCAACCTTCTGAAAATTCTGATGATGATAATTCTGGATAGAACTTGTAAGCTGTAGGGAGTTCGTCAAGTCTGACACAAGGCCGAATTAAAGAAACATTAACCACTCTCTACGCCAACATATTTAATGCTCTGTTATATGGTGGCTTCTTGTAGTGGCATCTTGTAGTTGAATACTTTTAAAAAACTGTAACTTTTATACATCTTCCACAACCGTTCAGCTTTTTAACCGCAACGGCATTGAGAACTGTTTTCTGTAATTGGAAAAACTATTCTACCGGATTGTTTTTTCCGAGGATTCATTTAATGTCTTGGCTTTTAGCGTGACCTTTTCCCTGGGTGGTTTTGTTAGTCTTAAAGCCGACTATGTTTTACTACCTTAAGCTCCCTCAGGTGAAAAAGTAACCTTTAACTTTATATGAATATATACTGAATTCCTGATGATGGCATTCAAGTGCATGAAACTATATTAGAGGTCAGTCATTTTTGCGGGGATTATTATTAATATCATTATAGCGCCCATGGCTCAGTGGTAGAATCGCTGACTGACTCCAATTCGGTCGGGTTTCACTCCTGGGTAAAAAGCAATCGGATGTCTAACCGTACTGATGAGCTGTGATACAGCAAAACAGATCTGTCTGCGGATGACTATGACTATATATATATATATATATATATATATATATATATTCGTCATCCACATACAAGCCTGTTGCGTTTATCAGTGTAGCTAGACATCAAATTGCTTCTGGCCGGGATCGAAACTCGATCGATTTGGTGAGAGTCGGAATAGCTAACCCCTAAGCTATAGATGCATGGAATCGAAGAAGGGAAATTTTAGCGTGTTGTATATACGGATGTGCGTTGTGGTGCAGTGGATATCGACTCGGAACGACAAATCAGGGAGCCGAGTTCGAATTCCAGTTGAATTCCTTGCACTCACTTACTCTTAGCAAAGGTATTAATCCGTCACTTCCCTCCAGTTATGGGTTAAATAATAGGACAGATTGGGTTCTATAGCCTTGTTTGGCAACCAGTCTACCGCAGAGAGCAATGGCAACCTACTGCGGGATAATCTTCTGCCCAGTCAGTCATGTCTCGAAAGAGACATGATCGCCCAAAGCGTGTATCACGTATGGCACTTAACTGATATAAGCGGGGTATACACACACCAGTCACTGAAAGAACTCAATTCATTGCTGAAAAGTAATGCATAAATTGCGGAAGTGGTAACTGTTTTTTTATTTTAGAGAGCTCAATCGTAATGATAGCATAATATATTCGTCATTCACACACACACACACACACACATATATATATATATATATATGCGGTGTAGATATAGAAGAATCCAAAGAAGTGTCCTGTACATAAAGTGGAACGATGACTCTCTAGGAGAGCTCTAAATATATGTGTATATAAATACATATAAAGCAAATATATATAAAAATTAAGACAGACACGTTATTCCATGGTTAAGTGGAAGTTTAGGCCTATTTCAGGCGAACCATCGTCAGCTTCCGTCTTTATTGTACAGAAGATTTTACACGAATGAAATTCACAAAACTCAAAAAAAAACCAAAACAGATATAAAAATAAAGATCGCTCTCTTAAAAGAGAAAATATAAGAAAAAATGCGTCATTACATCAGTTAGACGAATACACACACACATACATACATAAACATGTATACATGCAAATAACCAAAGAGCACGCGTAGGAACGGATATCAACTCAAAGATACATTACGTAAGTATATATATATATATATATATATATATATATATATATATATAATTAAATACGGTCAACTAGGAAGATTTAATTGTTTATTAAGATTTTCCAGGATACTGACATTTTTTCCGTTTTGCAGGAGTTAAAAAATATAAAATAAAAATAAACTTTTCCTTTACACCCAATGGTGTGTAGGGCAGCGTTTTTGCTGTTTCCGTAACAAACTGTTTTTTATGGGGCAGGGATGTTAATTCTGTGCCCAACCCCCAAACCTGGAGGAAAGTGATTCTCTAAGCGTAGCTTAGACATGACACACAGACGAAAGTAGGGGTTACCCAGTGAGGATCGAACTCACTACTCAGTTATAATGGTTCTAGCGAGACGAGCTTGCTAACCATTACACCAAGGTGCCTAAAATAAGAAATATAAATTGTCCATAATTGTTATTCTCCTAAGCACTTCTGTCGCCATTTTTACAAAGTTTTTTTGTCTCTTGTGTTATTCTAGTCGCACGAGGCACATGGTGGCTTGGAATCAAAACTCCTTAAAAAAACAAAAAAACAAAAAAAAATTTAATCTTAAAAAGAAATAACTGATGGTGAAACCGATGTTTTATTTTTTTCTTCAATGTTTTTTTTCAAAGATATGGCTCTACCAAGTTAAATGCAATGTCGAATCTGTGATGGATATCTTGATTTTTAACATTTTTTTAAATAGGGGTATGTGCGTTGTGGTGCAGTGGATATCGGTTCGGCACGAGAAATCGAGAAGCCGAGTTCAAATTCCTAGCATCCACTTATGCGCAAATACTCTTGCGAAATATATTAATCCGTATCTTCCCTCCAGTTATGGGTAAAATAACAGGATAGATTGGATTCTATAGTTTCGGCTGTCAACCAGTCTATCATAGAAAGTAATTACAACCTATTGTGGGATAATCTTCTGCCAAGTCAGTCATGTCTCTAAAGAGACATGATCACCCAAGCGTGTATCACGTATGGCACTTGACTGAATATAATAGTTAAAAACATAATTAAGGCTCATACTGGACATAAAGTAGGGGACCAGTTTCACACTGTTATGAAGTAATAAACTGATCCCCAACTAATTAATACTTAATAATAAGATATATATTATTTCCCCCTCTAGCTGTGTGTCAAATAACAGGAGAGATTGAGTTCTATAGCCTTGGCTGGAAACCAGTCTACCGCAGAAAGCAATGGCAACCTACTGCGGGATAATATTCTGCCCAGTCAGTCATGTCTCTTTCGAGACATGATCGCCCAAGCGTGTATCACGTATGGCACTTAACTGACTGACTAACTGACTATAATAGTTGGAAACATGATTAAGGCTTTTCAGTCAGTCAGTTAAGTGCCATACGCGATACACGCTTGGGCGATCATGTCTCGAAAGAGACATGACTGACTGGGCAGAAGATTATCCCACAGTAGGTTGCCATTGCTTTCTGCGGTAGACTGGTTGCCGACCAAGGCTATAGAACCCAATCTGTCCTGCTATTTAACCCATAACTGGAAGGAAGAGATGGATTAATACCTTTCCCAAGGGTATTTGCGCGTAAGTGAATACAGTGGATTCAACTGAAATTTGAACTCGGCCCCCCGGATTCTCGTTCCGAGTCGATATCCACTGGACCACAACGCACATCCTTTTTTAATTTAATATCGAAGTCCCCAAATCGGGGACGTATCAGATATTAAGCTGATATGAACAGATACTACACTTTGATCTTAGCCAAAAGGCCGTGGGCGTAAATTAGGGGATCAGTTTTTTATTGTTATGAAGTAAATAAACCGATCCCCCACTAATTATTACTTAATAAAGATATATATCTCTTCCCCCTCGAGCTGTAAGTCAAATAACAGGACATACTGAGTTCTATAGCCTTGGCTGGCAACCAGTCTACTGCAGAAAGTAATGGCAACCTTCTACAATCTTCTGCTCAGTCAGTCATGTCTTGAAAGAGACATGATCGCTGTAGCGTATATCACTTATGGCATTTAGCTGACTGAGATACGCTCACCTATTGCCCAGTTCATACTCACTCGTTTCTCTTGAGCAGGTGTAAAGTTTCATCACTTTATCTTATTTAGGAAAGGGGTTCTCGGTTTCTTTTATCTCCTCAGGTCTTAATTGTGGTGTCGTCACGAGGTTTTTATGATGTCTTTGGCTGCTGGCAAAATGCGAGTACCGGACTGGTATGATTTTAGTTGATTGTTCACGATTAGTAGTTACGATTCCGAACTCCTGCTAGCGTCTGGAGAGGCTGCTCTGGTCGATAATCGAATAATATCATAGTTCTTGCAGTACCCTATTACGCATTGATAGTTGTCCTTGCAAGTACCTTCGGTTGGCAACTCTAAGGTCACGCTATGCTGCAGTCTGCGCCAATTCCCTTTCCCCACGTGTTACATTCGAAGACCGATTGCTAATATTACACAGGGATCTCTCCTTAAGAAAATACATCACTATGACTAATAGTAGGCAAAGGTATAAAATCAATCCAGTCGTTTGTTAATTTTTTCCCATCAAAGTTGACATGAAACTGGTAGAGAGTCCCACAAGGGGGAAATGAGAGAAAAGATACTGTTAACATAGAATTTACGGTTATATATTGTTGGGACACCCGCACCTATTCGGCTACAATGGACTATTCCATTACGATGCAAAGTAATGGTGGCCTCTACGTGACAAGAGTGTGCCGAGCAGCCGTGCTCTCTACGACACTGTCAGCCCTCTGCCTTCGGGTGAAGGGCGCTCTCTGCTTCCGAGCAGAGAGCTATAACCCAGTCGTGGTTCCGCCGAAGGGTAGAGGCACGACTGGGCAAAAATAGACAGACATTTTTTGGTCAGGCCATATAGCCCGGAAATCCCAGTTAAAACTGACCATGTGTCACATGTTGCCCTTACTGGGAGGGACACCTAAATATAGAGTGTACCGAGCAGCCGTACTCTCTACGACACTGTCAGCTCTCTGCCTTCGGGTGGAGGGCGCTCTCTGCTTCCGAGCAGAGAGCTATAACCCAGTCGTGGTTCCGCCGAAGGGTAGAGGCACGACTGGGCAAAAATAGACAGACATTTTTTGGCCGGGCCATATAGCCCGGGAATCCCAGTTATAACTGACCATGTGTCACATGTTGCCCTTACTGGGAGGGACAACTAAATATAGAGTGTGCCGAGCAGCTGATCGACAAGTCAGTCGTAGACTTCCGGTGACGACCCGGAAGTACCCATTGCTCATACTACGTCTTACGACGGTTGAGACGATTAACCTCTATTCTTGTATTGGATACTAATAACCTTTGTAAATACTATTTTCACGGAATACAACCATTAAACTATTCCTGTTGTTGAGTTATTTATTCTTACTCACGACATAACATATATATAGTCAATTCAACTGTAAATTGATGAGACCTAGCCGCCAATTTAGTACTACACTTAAATTCATAAAGTCTAAGTAACATAGAGGAAAGTTCATCAGAGAAATTATCATGAAAGTATTCTTAGGGAAAGTTACATCCAACCATTTCAAGTGTAAAATCATGAGACCTTGTGTCAAATTTAGTACTGCACTTAAGTTCAAAAGTCTAGGCGTAAAAGAGGAAAGTTCATTAGAACAATTATCATGAAAGTATTCTTAGAATAGGTTACATATAGACATTTCAATTGTAAAATGTTGAGACCTTGCCACCAATCTAGAACTGCACTAAAATTCATAAAGTCTAGGTAACATAGAGGAAAGTTCATCAGAACAATTATCATGAACGTATTCTTAAGGAAAGTTACATCCAACCATTTCAAGTGTAAAATGATGAGACCTTGCCGCCAATCTAGTACTGCACTTAAATTTATAAGGTCTAGGTACCATAGAGGAAAGTTCATTAGAACAATTATCATGTAAGTATTCTTATGGTAGGTTATATCTAGCCATTTTACTTGTAAAATGATGAGACCTTGCTGCCAATCTAGTACTGCATTTAAATATATAAAGTCTAGTTACAATAGGAGAAAGTTCATTAGAACAATTATCATGAAAATATTCTTAGGGTAGGTTACATATAGCCAGTTCAACTGTAAAATGGAGAGACCTTGCCGCCAATCTAGTACTGCACTTAAATTTATAAGGTCTAGGTAACATAGAGGAAAGTTCATCAGAACAATTATCATGAAAGTATTCTTAGGGAAGGTTACATCTAGCCATTTCAAGTGTAAAATGATGAGACCTTGCCGCCAATCTAGTACTGCACTTAAATTCATAAAGTCTAGGTACCATAGTTCATCCTCCGATGAACTTAAATCACTGGTGCCCCCTAAATACGAATTTGAACGAGATACTAGATTAGCAACTAGATCCCACCCTTTTACAGTGAAACCGATAAAATACAACCGCAACTTCTACTCCAACAGTTTCTTTCCTCGCACTTCCCGACTGTGGAATTCTCTTCCACACGATTGCTTCCCCGACGGCTACAATCTCCAGGAGTTTAAATGTAAGGTCAATAGATACCTCCTAACACACTAACCTGCTCCCATTCTATCAAACACTCTTCCCATCTGCCCAACCCTCATCCTCGCTATCCTTACTCATCTGTCACCTTCCTCCTGACATTCTCTATGTCTAATCACTCCTTCTCTTTACCTTCCCCTATGTAGCCCCATGCGCAATAGTGGCAGTGGAATGCCTTGCTTGGGGTGAGATGATTAAAAAAAAATAGGGGAAAGTTCATCAGAACAATTATCATGAAAGTATTCTTAGGGAAAGTTACATCCAACCATTTCAAGTGTAAAATGATGAGACCTTGCCGCCAATCTAGTACTGCGTTTAGATCCAAAATCTTATCATCGATTTTTTTGCAGAAAAGACACATGGGAAATTACGTTACGTTACGACAGCGGAAAATGACTTAACACGAAATGCAAGATGAGGACTTATAACAAGGTTTTGAAAGAATAAGAGAAAAAACATAATTAAGGAGAGAAACCAATAAAGAAGAGGAAATAAGGAAACAGAAACTAACGATTGACCTTGCATTTAAATTTTTAAGTTGAATGGAAAGCAAGAAGCCGGAAGAGAGTCCCTCAAGCGAGAGAAGAAACTATTGGCATAGGACTTATAATCATATGAGAAGAAGAAAAAGCAAGAAGCCGGAAGAGAGTTCCACAAGCGAGAGAAGAAACTGTTAGCATAGGACTTATAATAATATGAGAAGAAGAAAACATAATTAAGGAGAGAGAACAATAAAAGAACAGGAATTAAGAAGACAGAAGATACCGATTGACATTGCTATAAAATCTTGAAGTTCAAAGTTGATTACGAAGCAAGAAGCCAGAAGAGAATTCCACAAGCGAGAGAAGAAACTCTTAGCATAGGACTTATAATAATATGAGAAGAAGAAAACATAATTAAGGAGAGAGAACAATAAAAGAACAGGAATTAAGAAGACAGAAGATACCGATTGACATTGCTATAAAATCTTGAAGTTCAAAGTTGATTACGAAGCAAGAAGCCAGAAGAGAATTCCACAAGCGAGAGAAGAAACTCTTAGCATAGGACTTATAATAATATGAGAAGAAGAAAACATAATTAAGGAGAGAGAACAATAAAAGAACAGGAATTAAGAAGACAGAAGATAACGATTGACATTGCATTTAAATTTTTGAGATCAAAGTTGATTGGGATGCATTAAGCAGGGAGAGAGTTTCACAAACGGGAAATGCGACAGAGGGAACGATTAGCATAGAACCTACGGTTGCATCTAGCAATTTTAACTTTCATACTGATGAGACCTTACCGCTAATCTAGTACTGCACTTAAATTCATATAGTTTAGGCACCCAAGAAGAAAGTTAATCAGGTCATTTGCACAAAATACATCGATGAATTGTTTTTAAATTTTTTTTAATATATATTTACTCTTGATTATGAAAGGTTTTAATTTAAATTTCAGGAAAAATAATTGATTCATGAAATGTGATTATTTCCTTATAAACTTATTAAAATATGATATTATTAAGTTGTAATTAGATATACAAATGATACCATATTCTAAGCAAAGTCAAACCAAGCCGGAATACAATTTTCTATTCTACGCAAATAACCATATCTACTCTGGAATGTATCGTAATGTCAACAAATTAAACTATGGTACCATTCGTGGTCGAATGGTCTAAGACGCGCCATATTAATTGGTAGCTTCTCTCATGTTGAGGAGGTACGAATCCCGCGGAATATCACACATTTTCGTAACAAAAATTTATCGCAAATAATCAGGCCGGGAGAAACAAATATATAAATATACGAGTATCGACTAAAAATAATATTCAAAGAAATAATTTCAATATGTCGGTTGTTAAAACCGTTTCGTTAATCTTCGGAATTTTCCGTAACATTGTTTGTTTCCATTTGTTCGATATTACAATACATTTCAGAACATAGATGGTTATTTGCATAAAGTCGAGTGGTCTAAGACGCGCCCGGTCAATTAGTGGTTCCCCCTATGTTGATAGGGATCGCAGGTTCGAATCCTGCCGAATGACATACATTTTCATAACAAAAGGTTATCGTAAATAAACAAGACGGTAGAGACAAATATACTGTTTGATTAAAAAGAGATTATCTCCTCAAATACCGAGTAGCGATGTAAAAAATGTTTAAGGAAGGATAATATCAACCGAAGATTTAAAAAAAGAGACGATGAAGTAATTGTTATGATCATGTAGAGATAAATGACAATGTTGTGTCATAGAAATTGAACAATGCATGACGACTGAAACAGCCAGCAAGTTTTGCTTTTCTTTGGGGGTGTTAGAATTTCTTTTGGGGCGTTAGACTTTCTTTTAAGGCGTTAGACTTTCTTTTGGGGCGTTAGACTTTCTTTTAGAGCGTTAGACTTTCTTTTGGGGCGTTAGAATTTCTTTTGGGCCGTTAGACTTTCTTTCGGGGCGTTCGAATTTCTTTTGGGGCGTTAGACTTTCTTTTAAGGCGTTAGACTTTCTTTTGGGGCGTTAGACTTTCTTTTGTGGCGTTAGACTTTCTTTTGGGGCGTTAGACTTTCTTTTGGGGCGTTAGACTTTCTTTCGGGGCGTTAGACTTTCTTTCGGGGCGTTCGAAATTTTTTGGGGGGCGTTAGGCTTTCTTTTAAGGCGTTAGACTTTCTTTTGGGTTGTTAGACTTTCTTTTAGAGCGTTAAACTTTCTTTTGGGTCGTTAGACTTTCTTTTAGAGCGTTAGACTTTCTTTTGTCTGTTAGACTTTCTTTTGGTGCGTTAGACTTTCTTTTGGCGCGTTAGACTTTCTTTTGGGTCGTTAGACTTTCTTTTGGCGCGTTAGACTTTCTTTTGGGGCGTTAGACATTCTTTCGGGGCGTTCGAATTTCTTTTGGGGCGTTAGACTTTCTTTTAAGGCGTTAGACTTTCTTTTGGGTCGTTAGAATTTCTTTTGGGTCGTTAGACTTTCTTTTGGGGCGTTAGACTTTCTTTTAAGGCGTTAGACTTTCTTTTGGGTCGTTAGAATTTCTTTTGGGTCGTTAGACTTTCTTTTGGGGCGTTAGACTTTCTTTTGGGGCGTTAGAATTTCTTTTCGGGCGTTAGACTTTCTTTTAAGGCGTTGAAATGTTTTTTGACTATCTGGGTTTTGATTGAATTTCTTTTTATAATAATTATTTCCTTCCTTAAACTGAAATCAATTGAATCCTCTCGGAGTGTACCTTGCTTTATTTTGAGTTTCAGCCATTAAATTGACATTGTAGGGTCAATTTTTGCATAAGCCGGGGGGGGGGGGCATTTAAAAAAATATAATTAATATTTATGAGGACGTCAAATAATATTTTATTAAAAACAAACTTTTTCATTGAAATAATTTTCTTTTTCTTTTAGTCTCTACTGTTTTGTCAAAATCCTTTTCCCTCCTCCTTCACTTACAGCTTCCGTTCTATAAGTTGGCTTCTAAGCAGATGATACCTGTGCTGCCCTTGTCAAAACATTTTCACATTTTGGTTAGTCAGCCAGCTTAAGTCAGACCCACGAAATTAAATTAAAAAAATGTAATCATTTGAGAAAAAAAAATGATTTATTCACGAGTCGAGTAAATCTGAAATAAATAAAAAAACAGAAATAAATTCACCGTGGAAGAATAAGTACAAAACGGAGAGAGAGAGAGAGAGAGAGAGAGAGAGAGAAAATGAGTAGGTATAATTTTAGTTCTTAGTCTCAGCCATGATACCATTTACTCAGAGGACTTATTTAGCCTTCACATTTCAGTTTCCGACGAAAAAAACTTATTTGATATCTATAGCAGGAAATCAAAATTTGACTTACAACCATTCATTTTTCTTTCAGTCTACGGTTTCGCTTTAACTGGAAACAACTATTGCTTTTTAGTCTTTCGTGCCAACGTCCAAAGAGTCTGAGCTCCAGGACCATGGATTAGTTTTAAAGCTTTCATTACACCCGAGCAACGCCGGGCTATACTGCTACTATATATATATATATATATATATATATATATATATGTGTGTGTGCTAGGTGCGATTGGTAAATTGTCGCATTTATTTTATTATTTCAAATATTCTTTAGGCTTTGTCTGAGCTCCAGGACCATGGATTAGTTTTAAAGCTTTTATTCCACCCGAGCAACGCCGGGCTATACTGCTACTATATATATATATATATATATATATATATATATATATATATATATATATATATATGCTAGGTGCGATTGGTAAATTGTCGCATTTATTTTATTATTTCAAATATTCTTTAGGCTTTGTCTGAGCTCCAGGACCATGGATTAGTTTTAAAGCTTTCATTACACCCGACCGACGCCGAACTATATTGCTAGTAAATATATAAATATACAAGAGAGAGAGAGAGAGGCATGTAACAATTACCCCCATGGTGAAGGAAAGAGAAAAAAAAAGCCCAAATATCAGCACAGCCAAAGAGAAATTAAGTTAGAAAGAAGAAATTAAAATAAACATACAGAAGGTTGTTTGAGATCGGCAAGGAAAAGCATATCTAGTTTATTGATACTCGGTATCTCAGCAACGTCAACGATAAGAAATTATGAACCAATTATCTTCCTTAGATTCATAGCTATAATTACATCACTAAAGTGAAGAAATATATCTAATCTATTGTAAAAGAAGTCAAGAGCAGTTCTCGCGTTAACAAGAATTAAGTTGAAATATAAAAGATGTAGAAAGAAAAGAAAATGAAACCGTTGTGGACTAGAGTTAAAGTAAACAAAAAGCAAAACGGTGAACAGTGAATTTGTTTCTGTTAAAAACAAGAAATAAACATTGTAACATGAAAACACCACCGTTTTTTCCAACCTCAATAAGAAATCTGCAAAGTCTGACCAAGAAACCTGGCTGTAGCTCTTCAAAACGACCTTCAGTCTGTGACTGAATGGGGTAGAAAATGACTCGTAAATTCTAATGATTCCAAAACAAAGCTGTTCTTTTTTTAACCACCATTTAAAAACAGTACTGCCAACCATCAGAATGAATAACTCTAGTCCCTTGGAGAGCAACGCACTGCACGCCCTTGTCTATACTCTCTCAAACGATCCCAAAAGAAATGACTTCATTGAATCCATAGCTGCATCTACTGATAGGAAATTTGGTTTACTGTGTTGGGTCAGGAAGTTTTTCTTGTCAGAATCCGTTTTGCACATTTATAAATCTATCATTCGATCGAGCATTAAATACTGTTGCCATATCTGGTCGGGTGCTCCTGCTATTCATCTTGAGATTCTCGTCAAAATCCATCTTGCACATTCATAAATCTACCATTCGTCCGTGCATTGAATACTGTTGTCATATCTTTCGGGTGCTCCTGCCCTTCATCTTGAGGTTCTCGTCAGGATCCATCTTGCACATTTATTAATCTTCCATTCGTCCGTGCATTGAATACTGTTGTCATATTTAGTCGGGTTCTCCTGCTATTAATCTTGAGGTTCTCGTCAGAATCCATCTTGCGCTATTTATTAATCTGCCATTCGTCCGTGCATTGAATACTGTTTCCATATTTGGTCGGGTGCGCCTACTATTCATCTTGTTGTTCTCGACAAAATCTAAATATATTCGATCTTAACTTGCCAGGCCGTCTTCCGTCACTTTCCCACCGACGTGATGTGGTTATCTTCTATCTACTTGATTCGCATCCATCTCTTATCCTTTCTTCGACATCTCCGGCAATTTTCTCATTCTCTAACCGTAACCCTCTGCACATCAAAGGCATTTCTGTCTTGCTTGGGGTGAAATGATTATAAAAAAAACTCTTTTCTGCCATGTCTATACGTTTATGGTAATTGGAGTAGATAGATCTATCTATCGCCCGGTTCACACTCCACCCACGTCTATTGAACAGGTTAAGAGGCCCATCCCTTGTTCCCTGCTTAGGATGTCGTTTCTGGCTTTCTCTTTTCCAATCTTCTCACGTTGTTTTTTTTTTTCAATTGGAGTAGATAGATTTATCTATCGCCCGGTTCACACTCCACCCACGTCTATTGAACAGGTTAAGAGGCTCATCCCTTGTTCCCTGTTTAAGATGTGGTTTCCGGCTTTCTCTTTTCCAATCTTCTCATTTTTTTTTCAATTGGAGTAGATAGATCTATCTATCGCCCGGTTCACACTCCACCCATGTCTATTGAACAGGTGTAGAGGCTCATCCCTTGTTCCCTGTTTAGGATGTGGTTTCCGGATTTTTCTTTTCCAATCTTCTCACTATTACGTAGCCCCCTGCACATCAGTGGCGTTACCTCCTTGCTCGGGGTGATACGATTAAAAAAAAGAAAAAAAAATATTCTGATGAACATTTCTCTATGATAATTTAGACTTTAAGTGCAGTGTTGGATTGGCGATTAGGTCACATCATTTTAATTTTGAAATGGGTAGTTGTATGCATAAATTATATTGTAAAAGTTTCTTCTCTTGCGTGTCTCACTTGTCGAACACTCTCCTGGCTTCTTGGTTTTTAGTTTGATCTCCCGAAATTTAAATTCAGTAAGCTACATCGTGCCTGATCAGTACCTAAATGGGTGACTGCTGGGAATACAAGGTGTAGTAAGTTTTGATGTGCGGCTGGTGCAATGGATAATGGTTCGGAATTGTTACTCAGAGAGCCGAGTTCTATGTAGGATTGAGTCCGTTATATTTGCATAGGCGAAGAGACCTTTAGGAAAAGTATAAATTCACCTTTCCTCCTAGCTTAAATTCATGGGTCGGGCCACCAGGGAAAAAAAAGCTCGTCATAGCAGTTGATATGAAAATAGTTGTAGAAAAGACAGAGGGAAGCTAAGCTGGTGAAAAAGTGACTGAAATCGAGATGCCATGTCAGGATAGATAATATTGCAGATCCTTTTTTGGATTGTGTCGAGAATCATAAGATGAATAGCCGTCGAATGGCAGCTTTATAAATGTGCAAGATTAATACATTTATTGATAGATGTAAAGGAAATTAATATTGAGACAACTAAAGTTCCTGGGACATGTAATGAGGAAGGAGGGCTTGAAGAATCTGATACTCACAAGTCAGATAAAGGTGAAAACAAAAAGGAAACTGATACTTAACATCAGGAAAAGACAGCTGAAGTACCTGGGACATGTAATGAGGAAGGAAGGCCTGGAGAATCTGATACTCACAGGTCAGATTAAGGATGGAAACAAAAAAGAAACTGATACTTAACATCAGGAAAAGACAGCTGAAGCTCCTGGGACATGGAATGAGGAAGGAAGGCTTGGAGAATCTGATACTCACAGGTCAGATAGAGGATGGACACAAAAAGAAACTGATACTTAACATCAGGAAAAGACAGCTGAAATGTGGTTCTACAGAAGGATGCTGTGGATATCATGGAAGGAATATGCGAGCAATGATGAGGTTTTGGAAAGGATGGAAACGAAAAGAAAATTAATACTGAGTTCCTGGTACATGCAATAAGGAAGGAGTGCTTGGAGTACCTGATACTAACAGAAGACGGAAAGTGCGACACAGAGATCCGAAGACAAATTGGCATGCCGAAGGACGCGTTCCAGAAGCTGAGTAAAGTATTAAGAGACATAAAAATTTCACTAGTAACAAAGAAAAGAGTACCAGATTGCTATGTGACGTTAGTTCTTCAATATGGCAGTGAATGCTGGACAATATCATCAAAGGTGAAGGAAAAACTTGAAGTGACTGAAATGTGGTTCTACAGAAGGATGCTGCGGATATCATGGAAGGAATATGCGAGCAATGATGAGGTTTTGGAAAGGATGGAAACGAAAAGAAAATTAATACTGAGTTCCTGGGATATGCAATGAGGAAGGAGGGCTTGGAGAACTTGATACTAACAGGCCAGATAGAGGGGAAAAGAGACAGGGGAAAGCAGCGGATAACATATTTGAAGGGCCTGAGGAAGTTGGTAACAGATTGGGGTTGCGTGGTGTTACAGGAGAAAGTTTGCTTCGAGCTACCAGAAATAGGAAGACGTGGAAGGCCATAATCGTCTCCGTCCTGAAAGGAGAACACACCTAGAAGATTATTTATTAACTATTCTGTTTTTTTTTTATGTTTGGCTGAACTGAGTAAAAAAGAAGAAAACAGTTTTAAATGAAGCTTTCCTAATTTTTGTACTCATTTTAGAAGCAAGGTACAACATTACGCGGTTAAATTTTTACTTGACGAGGAAAGGGTTAACTTTTTTTTCTTAAAAGGTCGATATTTTATGAACAGAAATCTATCAGGCAATTACTTCGTGGTCTTTCGATCTAATCTAGAAACAACTCTTTCTTCACCTCTTCGTGTGCATATGTGGGCTTTTTTTCACTATTTCAATCTCTCTCTCTTTCTTTCTCTCTTTTTTTTCTCTCTCTCTCTTTCTCTCTCTTTCTCTCTCTCTCTCGGACTATCTTCCTCGCTCCCTCTTTCTCATTTGTTTTTTTCATTCATTCGACATCTGTATTCTTATTTTTTTTAAAGCGTCTCATTCTTTGATTCGTTCTTTTCTTTCACGTTCTTACCTGATATTCTTTCTTTCTTTCTTTCTTTCTTTCTTTATTTCTTTCTTTATTTGTTTGTTTATTTCTTGTTTTCATTAGCCATTTCTCTTACTTCTTCCTTCTTTCTTTCTTTCTGATATGTTTCTCTTTCTTCTTTTTCGTTTTATCTTCCTTCCTCTGTTTTAATTTCTCTCTCTCTCTCTCTTTCTTTTATTCTTCTTCTGAAATTTTTTTACTTCACTTTCTATTTCTTTCTTCCTTCCTTCCTTTCTTTCTTTCTTTCTTTCTTTCTTTCTTTCTTTCCTAACTTTTTTACTCTCCTTCTGAAATATCTCTTTTGCTTCACTTTTTCTTTCTTTCTTTCTTTTTACTCTCCTTCTGAAATATTTCTGTTGCTTCACTTTTTTGTTCTTTCTTTCTTTCTTTCTTTCTTTCTTTCTTTCTTCTCACGTTCATTAATCCTTCGTCGACCCATTCTTTCTTTCTTTCTTTCTTTCATTCTTTCTTTCTTTACATTTTCTTTTTCCTTCTGTTTCTGTTTCTTTCTTTTTCTTTCTTGCTTTCTTTTTTCTTTTACTCTCCTTCTGAAATATCTCTGTTGCTTCACTTTTTTGTTCTTTCTTTCTTTCTTTCTTTCTTTCTTTCTTTCTTTCTTCTCACGTTCATTAATCCTTCGTCGACCCATTCTTTCTTTCTTTCTTTCATTCTTTCTTTCTTTACATTTTCTTTTTCCTTCTGTTTCTGTTTCTTTCTTTTTCTTTCTTGCTTTCTTTTTTTCTTTTACTCTCCTTCTGAAATATTTCTGTTGCTTCACTTTTTTGTTCTTTCATTCTTTCTTTCTTTCTTTCTTTCTTTTGCTCTCCTTCTGAAATATTTCTTTTGCTTCACTTGTTCTTTCATTCTTTCTTTCTTTCTTTTTTTCTTTCTTTTATTCTTTCCTCATATTTTTCTTTTCCTTCTTTTTCTGTTTTTCTCTTTCTTTGTTTCTTTGTTTCTTTCTTCTAACATTTCCCTTAAATCTTTTTTTCTCTCTATCGTTCTCTCTTCTTTCTCTTGATACTTTTCTTTTAGTTCGCTCTTTCTTTTTCTCTCTTTCTCTTCGTCTCTTTCTCTGGGTGTCTGTCTGCCTCTCTCTGTCTCTCTCTGCGTCTTTCTTTGTACATATTTAATTTTTGTTTCCTATTCATTCTTAATTTTTCTATACCCCACTGCTCCTTTCCTTCTTTTCTTTTTTATTCTTTCTTTTATTTTTCCTTCGCCTCACCGCCACTGTTTGACTTTTTACTCCAAGATCTTTCGAAAATGTCACTAAATTATTTCGGGGTACCAAGTGGTCACACTTAGAGTCAGTCTGTACTGAATTTGTTTTGCATACAATCAAAGACCGGACAAGAATGACAGTTCTCGCAGATAGGCCCATACCCAACTCTGTGACCCTAAATTTTCACCAACTTCCCTGTTCACCTGTCCTACTATCAACCCAACCCCGTTTCTTGCAAGTCAACCCGAGGTTAATCACGGGGAGACTTGAAACCTTACGTGGCAGTACACAGGGGAGGGAATGCAAAAGTTTCCACAACATTGAACACACGCAAACAGAAAAAACTAAAAAAAGAAAGATCACAAACAATCGTACACTTAACAAAAGAGAGAAAGGCCAGCTTACACTAGAGCAAATAAAATTGACTCAATCTCATTTATACAATACCATAAGTTAGACTAATTTGATCCCAGGATCCATTATTTAGATTGGATTAGCAGTTTAAAGAGATCATCAGATCGCGTAGATTATAGGAATACCATAACATCAAGCAATTACAAATTAAAAAGACCATAATCATATTATATACATAAATTATCAAGTTAAACTTAAAATTTAACCATATATATATATATATATATATATATATAGAGAGAGAGAGAGAGAGAGAGCCTACAAGCACACAACTAAATCCGTTACAAAAAATCAATGTAGTGTAGCAATTTACGTGCCCGTTCAAAGATTGTATCTTGTACTAATAATAAACCCACTACATATATTGGTTTTACTACAACCAATCTCTCCCGTAGACTTACCTGTCACCTTTCTGATCAGAGTAAAATTAAACAACATTTCTTAGAAAAAACATTGCCATGTATGTAATATCAGACAGATTTTAGTCAACAATACAATAATCCTCACTCATTGACACAGTAAAAAGAACCTTCAGAAATTGGAGGCCATCTATATTAAATCCAAACAACCCACACTAAATAAAATTACGTTTAAATCTGGTCATAACACATTACATTGCATTTAAATATATGGTTCTGTTATCATTTCGAGCTCTCACGCGGTGTGACGTCATAGAACCGCATTACAATTTCACGAACTGCGTTTGCTATTTTTGGTAACTGTTATAGTTTTTATGTCAAGATAAGATAAATTCATCTTTAATGGTCGATGTTTTTATGTTAACATCCTTGTAACCTCTCTGAAGATGACTGATGAGAGCCGAAAGCTTAGAACCAACTTAATAAAAAATTATCCAAATGTTGGAGGATTTTGTCTTTATTTTCACCTGAAATTAAAGCCAAAATACTATGTTTAGAACGGTTCATGATTAAACATAATAGAAATTCATTGTCTCTTATATTTAACAGTATATGTTTAGAATATATATATATATATATATATATATATATATGGGTCGAGTTTCGATCCCGGCCAGAAGCAAGTGGATGCGTCTAGTCACACTGATGAGCTGTGATACAGAGAAACAGGCTTGTATGTGGATGACTAATATAATATAATATAATATAATATAATATATATATATATATATATATATATATATATATAAATTTGTGTATTTAGGAAGCAAACTTTCTTATAGACATGTCAGATTAAATAAATTGCAAACATAGTGTCTGCTTATTTTTAATAAAATCCGTTCATACTCTCACGGATAATTTTTTGCGTATTATAATTAAAAAATGTCAGAAATGAGCTGTAACGTTGACAACTTATTATCATTCATTTCTGAAGGTACCCAAGTACTTTCAATCTCATTCCGAGATCATCTTCAGGAGTGTGTGTTATGGTAACAAATATATAACCGCAAAACTGTGTTGCTAAAAATTACTGTAATATTTTTCTGCTTCAAATATAACGGTTGACAAATTGCTTAGCGTTCATTAGAACGTGAATATTATCAAAAATGAAGATGATCTCGGAAAGAGACCTAAGTTCGTCAGAGCAGAAGCTATGAAAATATTAATAGAAGTCTCTCTCTCTCTCTCACACACACACACACACACACACACACACACACACACAGAGGATTCTCTCATACACACACACACACACACACACACACACACACAGAGGATTCTCTCATACACACACACAGAGGATTCTCTCATACACACACACACAGAGGATTCTCTCATACACACACGCACACAGAGGATTCTCTCATATACACACACAGAGAATTCTCTCATATACACACACAAACACAGAAGATTCTCTCGTACACGCACACACACACAGAGCATTCTCTCATATACACACACACACAGAGGATTCTCTCATATATACACACACACACAGAGGATTCTCTCATATATACACTCACACAGAGGATTCTCTCATACACACACACACAGAGGATTCTCTCATACACGCACACACTCACACACAGAGGATTCTTTCATACACACACACACACACAGAGGATTCTTTCATACACACACACAGAGGATTCTTTCATATTCTTTTTTCAATTGGAGTAGATAGACTAAACTATCGCCCGGTTCACACTCCACACACGTCTATTGAACAGGTGAAGAGGCTCATCACTTGTTCCCTGTTTAGGATGTGGTTTCCAGCTTTCTCTTTTCCAATCTTTTCACTCTTACGTAGCCCCCTGCGCTTCAGTGGTGTTACCCCCTTGCTCGGGGTGATATGATTAAAAAAAAAAACAAATACCAGGAAATCAAAATTTGACTTACATCCATTCATTTTTCTTTCAGTCTACGGTTTCGCTTTAACTGGAAACAACTATTGCTTTTTAGTCTTTCGTGCCAACGTCCAAAGAGTCTGAGCTCCAGGACCATGGATTAGTTTTAAAGCTTTCATTGCACCCGAGAAGCGCCGGGCTATACTGCTAGTTTTAAATCATTGAAGGGTACTAATTTAATCGATTTATTTTAATTATTTTTTACAGTGTTTTAAAATAAAAAGTAACTTATAGGAAGATATATAAATGCTGCCCCCCTTTTTGATCGATGCGAGGGGGTACAACTAGACTATCCGCACATACGATTTGATTATAATTGTTAAGGTTTATGCAGTTGTTTGTCTCTCTTCTAAAAAGTCGATCGAATATTTTCTAGAATTTGGTGTATAGTTTGTTATTTTCTCATTTTTTGGTCTCTTTGCGAAGACGACCCTATCTGCCACCGTCTCCCTAGCCATAACCCTTTTTCAACATCCACGCCTAGCAATCTGTGCTCACTTGCAAAAAACCCTGTCTTTACTCAAACAAAAGAGCGGTTACATCCAACTAAGAAGGCCGAAAATCTGAGTAACTTTAAACACAAGATTTTTTCTTTTTCAATATTATTTCATACTATTTCACCATTTTTCTTTTTTTACACTGCTTAGATACCCTATCTCAGAAGCATCTGTCAGTGATACTTCTAGACATTCTGGCGAGATCCGTCCCTCGGAGATTTCGCTTTCAACAAATAACATATATAACAAATAATAATATGCTCTACTTCCCCTTCTTTTTTTCCTAACAATTCTTTTCAGTAAAAAAATAAAAACGAATTCCCCAGATCTTAGAGTCTTGCACCACTTTCTCTTATCTTCGTGATTGGAAGACATGGGACATCTTCAATTCAATATCGATCGTCCATCGATACAAAAAGTGTTTTGTTTTTATATTTCGGTTTTTACAATTATCGCTATATATAAATAAACCGTAATTACGCGTGTATAAGTCGTTTTTATGCGGTTGGGGTTGATTTTGTTCAGCGGCAAAACCTCTATGTATACCAAAATCGAAGGAGTTTGGATGAAATTTCATGAAGAACAGATAGATAGATAGATAGATAGATAGATAGATAGATAGATAGATAGATAATGCAGAGACTGATAGATAGATAGATAGATAGATAGATAGACAGACAGACAGACAGATAGATAGATAGATAGATACATAGATAGATAGATAGATAGATAGATAGATAGATAGATAATGAAGAGACTGATAGATAGATAGATAGATAGATAGATAGATAGATAGATAGATAGATAGATAGATAAAAGGGACTGAAATAGATAGATAGATAGATAGATAGATAGATAGATAGATAGACAGACAGATAGATAGATAGATAGATAGATAGATATATAGATAGATAGATAAAAAGTGACTGAGAAAGATAGAGAGAGAGAGAGAGAGAGAGAGAGAGATAAACTTACAGAGATAGATAGTAACAAATTCAGATAGATAGATAGATAGATAGATAGATAGATAGATAGGAATAAATTCAGAAAGATAGATGAAGAAACAAACTTTTAAGAATTATAACTTTTTTTTTAAATATTTCTTTTCTTGAAAGAAATCTTATTCTCTCAAAACTAAATATGGAGACTGTTAATTTTCAAATATGATAAAGATTTCAAAAATAGAAATAAAGAAATGAATAAATTAAGTAAATAAAATATAAGTTCATAGGAATGAATAAATAAATTATTTTATTTATAAGAAACGAACAACACTGCTATATCATTTCGTTGGATAGGTTTGAAAATTATGCTCCTTAGCGTCTACCATATTTTTTTCTTGCTGTAAAAGAGTGGGGCCTACTTGCTAATCTAGTAGCTCGAGTGCAGAGGGGTCACCAGTGAGCTTAGCTAATCGAAGAAGCTGTGAAAGTATTTTATTTTTCTCACTTCACCCCAAGCAATGCATTCCACTGCCACTATTGCACAGGGGGTTACAGAGGGGAAAGTGATGAGAAAGAGTTATTAGTTATAGGAAATATCGGAAGGAGGGTAGTAGACGGATGAGGATACCGAGGATGGGGGTTGGGTAGATGGGAAGAGTGTTTGAGGGAATGGATGCTAGTTAGTGTGATAGATGTCTGTTGACCTTACATTTAAATTCCTGGAGATTGTAGCTGTCGGGGAAGCAAGTATATGGAAGGGAATTCCACAGGCGGGAAGTGCGAGAAAAGAAGCTGTTAGAGTAGAAATTGCGGTTACATTTTATCTGTTTCAATGTAAAGATTAGAAAAAGCGTAGGTCCTATAATAGAGCCTTGCGGGACACCTGCGTTCGTTTAATACTATCGTATGATAGTATCGGGAGGCATTTACGTTCAATATTACCTTCATTACGCGATTTTAAAGAAAATGGGCTGATTTTGCCACAGGCATTTTATATATATATTATTCAGGATCCAATTGAGTCAGTCAGTTAAGTGCCATACGTGATACACGCTAGGGCGATCATGTCTCGAAAGAGACATGACTGACTGGACAGATGATTTTCCCGCAGATGATTGCCATTACTTTTTGCGGTAGACTTGTTGCCGACCAAAGGCTATAAAACCCAATCTGTCCTGTTATTTGACTCATAGCTAGAGGGAGAAGAGATGTATTATATTATATTATTAAGTAGTAATTAGTGGGGGAATCAGTCTATTACTTCATAACAATATAAAACTGATCCTCCACTTTATGCCCAGTCGAAGCTTTACTTATATTTCCAACTATTATATTCAGTCAGTCAGTTAAGTGCCATACGTGATACACGCTTTGGGCGATCATGTCTCGAAAGAGACATGACTGACTGGACAGAAGATTTTCTCGCAGTTGATTGCCATTACTTTCTGGGGAAAACTGGTTGCCAACCAAAGCTATAGAACCCAATCTGTCCTGCTATTTAACCCATAGCCAGAGGGAAAGGAGACGGATTCATACCGTTTTTATGCCTATGTGAATGGAACGAGTTCAACTGGATTTCTCGTTTCGAGACGATACAGCTGCTGAATACCTCGCATAAACAAATTTTTTTTTCCTTCTCAAGGGTTGTTAAAATTTGCTTTAAAGAATTCTTCTAGATTTAAACCATTTTTTTTTTTGTTAAAATAATTCAGCAAAATAAAAACGAAACAATTATTTTATTTTTAATATTGAAAATCATGGAATGCAAACATTAATTTTCGTCTCCTTAGAAAATTATATTGAGTAAAAGAAAACAGGGAAAAAAAAGATTTAATATTATTGAGCATTGTTTAAATCACGCATCTGCTCCTTGAAGATGTATTCATCATTCATTTATTGATATTATTATAGCATCATAGCCCGGCGTTGCCCGTACAACTCAGAATATTTTAGTGGTAGGAAAAGATGCCAATGTGAGGAGTCGATGGACATCATTTATTGAAAGTTGGAAAGGAGAGCTTAGGCTGTTAGTAACCATTTTCAGCATTAAGAAGGCGGCATTGAATGCATGTTGCTGTCGTATTCGAACGGAGTATAAAGTGTAGTTTTAGTGCCGGTCATACTTTTGTCTCCTTCTAAGCGGGGTAGGGGTTCTTTGATCTGGAAATGAATAGAAAACATTTGCAGGAAGTGGAGTTAGTAATAAATAAGATAGAAGTTTACCTGTTTTAAATGTAGATAGTCAAACTGAACCCAGTTTAGCAATCTCAGTGCCGCAGCAGTAACACATGTATAAGGAGTTTTGGTTACAATATTGTGCATTCTGTTCCTTTTGACACCACTCCCCTACGCCTAACTGGTCTTGGCTCTAACACACAAAGTTTTTTTTTTAATCGTATCACCCCGAGCAAGGCGGTAACGCCACTGATGTGCAGGGGGCTACGTAATAGTGAGAAGATTGGAAAAGAGAAAGCCGGAAACCACATCCTAAACAGGGAACAAGAGATAAGCCTCTTAACCTGTTCAATAGACGTGGATGGAGTGTGAACCGGGCGATAGATAGATATATCTACTCAAAGGTACAGTCGGTTATGTTCTGACCACAAATAGACTTCAACTATGGAAAATTATGTTAACCTATGGGTGCCCTATAGTAGGCAGAATATAATCCCAGTCTACAAAACTTCCTTGTATACTATGTTATGCGTTATTCATTGAATGCATGTTGCTGTAGTATTCGAACGGAAAATAAAGTGTAGTTTTAGTGCCGGTCATACTTTTGTCTCCTTCTAAGCGGGGTGGGGATTCTTTGATCTGGAAATGAATAGAAAACATTTGCAGGAAGTGGAATTAGTAATAAATAAAATTGTTGTTTAAAAATAGTTTAAAAATTCCATTAAAAAATCTATTTTCTTTTGTCTTGCGTAAACGTGAGTTGATGTTTTGTGTGAAATTGTAAACAACATTGTGTTTGTTTTTGTTTCAAAATTACGGGGGAAAATATTCACATTTTTTGTTGACTAAATGAATTTAACATAAAAATAAACATTATTTAATATGTTTTACTGAAATTAGAAATATAAAAACTATTACGCTCTCAGTTCAGAAATGTTCAAAGAATATTTAAAAGTGTAGACATTTCATTTTAGAGAAAAAAGTTACATTAATGCCACACGAATTACAGACAGTTGATTTCCTGCATGAAATATTTAGCGAAAAAAGTTTTATTTTTTCTTTAATTTTATTTTTTGAAGTATGAAATATTAAATCTGTAAAAAAAAAAGATTTAAATAATTAAATTAGCCATTGGCACTTTTTGTTTTACATATTTTGTTTATGGCTTTTATATATATATATATATATAGATAACGGCGGCGGTCAGGGATTTCTAAACAAGTTAACAGTCGGCAGAAAAATTAATGCAAACATTTGAAAATCTACTCGACGTAGGCTATCATTGCCCCCCCCCCACATCTTTCTGTATCTTTGTTGTGGATTAGTTTTCGCACTGAAGGTTATAATCGTGCTATATCGGTTGCTAATAGACTTAACGTACCCAAAATTTTAGGTACTTGGTAATCTTCCACTGAAAGCTGACTCCTTCGTGTTTATTTTTATTAATATAGGAGGGAGAATCCATTATCTGAGGAATAGGTGTGTTTCACCATAACACTCAGGTTCATCAAGTATGTCACGTATTGTTTTCCCTGTCATTCTTTCCCTCAGATTCTCCGAGCCGTCTTTCCTCATTACAGCTCTCAGAAACTTCATTTGTCTTTTCCTGGTGTTAAGCAAAATTTCCTTTTTGTTTTCATTCTCTACAAAACGACGTTGTTTGTCAAACATTGGCACCATGGTATCCTCAGCATCCTTCTGTAGTACCACATTTAGGTTGCTTCAACTCTCTCCTTCAACTTTGGAGAGATTCTCCAGTATTCAGTGCCATATACGAGAACAGATACCCCGTAACAACTCAGTACTCTTTTTTTTTGTTTCCAAAGAAATGTTCCTGTCTCTTAATACTCTTAGATTTTGAAATACGCCCTTGGCCATCCCAATATACCTTTCGATTTCAGTGTCACACTTTCCGTCACCTGTTAGAACACTTCCCAGGTATCTGTCTATATTACTGAGATGAGGTAGTATTTACAGTATTTACATTATTCGGACTATTGTCCTCATCTTTGTTGCCATTTGTACGTTTAATAATAGATCATTCTATTTGTCTATATTTCTGAGATGAGGTAGTATTGACAGTATTTACATTATTCGGACTATTGTCCTCATCTTTGTTGCCGTTTGTACGACGTTTAATAATAGATCATACTATTTGTCTATATTTCTGAGATGAGGTAGTATTTACAGTATTTACATTATTCGGACTATTGTCCTCATCTTTGTTGCCGTTTGTACGACGTTTAATAATAGATCATTCTATTTGTCTATATTTCTGAGATGAGGTAGTATTTACAGTATTTACATTATTCGGACTATTGTCCTCATCTTTGTTGCCGTTTGTACGACGTTTAATAATAGATCATTCTATTTGTCTATATTTCTGTATTTACAGTATTTACATTAAGGACTCATGGCCCAGTGGATATAGGCGTTGGTTAGTTCATGATTTGACTCTTAGAGTTGTGAGTTCAATACCAGGCTACAGCAGTGGAGAAAAGCAACTTGCAG
Source organism: Ascarosepion bandense (assembly GCA_037127315.1). Classification (NCBI taxonomy): domain Eukaryota; kingdom Metazoa; phylum Mollusca; class Cephalopoda; order Sepiida; family Sepiidae; genus Ascarosepion; species Ascarosepion bandense. The sequence goes on along the minus strand of JBBBDQ010029735.1, from coordinate 231,498 downwards.
GGTTAGAGGGAAATAAATAATGACTTCCAATCAAGGCTTTACGCAAGGAATGAAGATGATATGCCCCAGTGATTGTAATAAAGGGTTCGGTTCGAAATTCCTAGCATCTGAAAAAGCCCGGAGCGTACAACGGCTGAAACTTCGTGCAAATGGCAACTTCCCAGGTATTTAAATTGCTGTACCTGGTTGATTGTATCCCCGAGCCGTAATTGACATTTTGGGCTCCTCTTTTGCTGATGACGATGAATTCAGTTTTCTCATAGTTTATGTTTAGTCCTTTCTTTCCGCTTTCTTTAGCTACCTTCTGTAGGTCTTGTGGTTTTCTTTCCGTCTCTTGTTTGATTTTAGTATCCCCCTCCTGTAGTTGGCATTTTGGGCTCCTCTTTTTACTGATGACCATGCATTCAGTTTTCTTGTAGTTTATGTTTAGTCCTTTCTTTTCGCTTTCTTTAGCTACCTTCTGTAGGTCTTGTGGTTTTCTTTCCGTCTCTTGTTTGATTTTAGTATCCCCCTCCTGTAGTTGGCATTTTGGGCTCCTCTTTTTACTGATGACCATGCATTCAGTTTTCTTGTAGTTTATGTTTAGTCCTTTCTTTTCGCTTTCTTTAGCTACCTTCTGTAGGTCTTGTGGTTTTCTTTCCGTCTCTTGTTTGATTTTAGTATCCCCCTCCTGTAGTTGGCATTGTGGGCTCCTCTTTTTACTGATGACCATGCATTCAGTTTTCTTGTAGTTTATGTTTAGTCCTTTCTTTCCTTTTTCCTCCGATACCTTGTATAGGAGGTCTTGTAGCTTTCTTTCCATAAATACGAAAATAATGGGCAGTAAGATTTCGTCACACATATCAACATTTTTATATATTTTATTCTACTCAGGATCAAATTACAAATGGCCATAAAATTCTCCACACATTTATTTGTACGATCGGACTAAATTAGTTTGCTCACTATCCAGTAGATAATTTTCTCTACTCGATCACTCAATCGTTCAAGTATATATATATATATATATATATATATATATATATATATATATATATATATTAGATTGAATAAATTGCAAACATTTTGTCTGATTATTTTAATAAAATCCGTTTATATTCACGGATAATATTTCGCGTATTATAATTCAAAGATGTCAGAAATTAGCTGTAACGTTGACAGATGGTATTATCATTCATCATCATTCATTTCACAAGATACCCAAGTACTTTCAATCTTTTTCCGAGATCAACTTCAGGGGTGCTAATTATGGCATGAATACGGTAGCAATGTTCTAAAATGTTTGTAAAAAGAACAGTTTTTTCATTCTTTAACACGTGCATGACCATGACATTACAATATATAAAAAAAATTCCATTTTGGATAATTTTCACGTTCTTATGAAAGCTAGCAATTTGTCCACCGTTAGATTTGAAGCATAAAAAAATTCACAGTAATTTTTAGCAACACGGTTTTGCGTTTATTTTTGTTGCCATAACTCATACCCCTGAAGACGATTTCGGAAAGAGGTTGAAAGTACTTGGGTACCTTGAGAAATGAATGATAATAACATCTGTCAACGTTACATCTGATTTCTGTCTGCGGATGACTATATATATATATATATATATATATATATATATATATATATATATATATATATACTAGCATCATAGCCCGGCGTTGACCGTGCAACTCAGAACATTTTAGTAGTAGAAGATGACAATTTAATTAAATTAACCATTGGCACTTTTGTTTTTACATATTTTGTTTTTGTTTGAAAAAACACTATTTTTTTTTTTTTAAATATTTATTTTGTTTCAAAATTACGGGAAAAATATTTACATTTTTTTGTTGACCAAATGAATTTTTAGAACGTCGGAATAAAAATTAAATAAAAAGGCTCTTTTTTTTTAATAAAAAATATTTTAGTCCCGTTTGACACATGTGATTTGATTTCTGTGACGTAATTTAGCAACCATCTTAGACCTTAGATGTTTTACAGAGCAAATATAAACAATCGGCTCCATTGGTTAAAAAATGCGAAAGGGAAAATTGCTGAACTTAAACTCAAAAAGTATGTGTCGACCTGGCTTATGTGTCCCTAGAAAGTTTGAATGGCGTAGCTTAAAAAAGTAGGCGTGCATTGGGGACAGTCGCATACAAACTCACAGATTGCCTTATATATATATATATATATATATATATATATATAGTACGCCTGTGTTGTTAAGTCAGCTGAAATATGACATTCTTTCGGTGAGACGAAAATCATAGCACAATTTTTTATCCTGATTTTCATTAGTTTTTCTAATATATATATATATATATATATATATATATATATATATTGTAACTAAGTTGTTGAACTCCTAGGTTTATTTACCTTTTTGTTCATGCATTTACTTTTATAAAGAGTGCCCGATACAAATGTAGAGCGTTATACTGTAATGGTTGTTACAATGTTTTTAAATTCATAGTATCACTACACAAAAAATTTCTCATGTTTCGAAGCCAGCCCATTATGTTTTGGCTTCATCCTCAGGTGATTTTTTTAGTGGGCTGGCTTCGAAACATGAGAAATTCTTTGTGTAGTGATACTATGAATTTAAAAACATTGTAACAACCATTACAGTATATATATATATATATAATTTAATTTTATTCGGTCGTTTTTAATAGAACTTGAATAAAACGGGGTTGCTGCTCGAATATGCAATTATATATATATATATATATATATATATATATATATACATGGCGCGGTGGAAGAATTGTTGTCTAAATGATGCAAAAATTGAAAGTAACAGATATCTCATTTTAAAAGACATATTTACCAAAATTTTAAAAACTATCTTCAAATATTATGTGGATTTTATATTAGCGTAGGAAAGGTGAAGCGTCTGATGTCAGTCAATTAAGTGCCATACGTGATACACGCTTGGGCGATCATGTCTCGAAAGAGACATGACTGACTGGGCAGAAGATTATCCCGCAGTAGGTTGTCATTGCTTTCTGCGGTAGACTGGTTGGCGACCAAGGCTATAGAACCCATAACTGGAGGGAAGAGACGGATTAATACCTTTCCAAAGGGCATTTGCGCGTAAGTGAATACAATGGATTCAACTGGAATTCGAACTCGGCTCCCCGGTTTCTCGTTCCGAGCCGATATCCACTGTACGCAAGCTAAAATAGACTTTAAAAGGGACCAGAAAGTTAACCCTAAACAAGAAACTGGGGATAAACTTCAATTCCTGTTTAATAGACCTGAAAGATGTCTGAACCGGACGATAGGTAAGCCTATTTTTAATTTAGATTAATTAAATTAATTACATTAAAATAATTAAATTAAAGAGTTTGATTAAATTTCTTGCTGCAATTTAAGTATTCCCTATAAAATCATTTTCTAATTTAAACCAATCTTGACAGATTTTCTTTTTAATATAATATTTGAATAAACTTTGAAAAAAAAGATGTGTTTATGTCTCAAAAACTGATCAGTAAAAAAAAAACATTTAAAAGTTTTACAAATTTAATTTAATTTAATTTAAAATTAAAGTGATAATTTGGAGGAAACCTATTTTTATCCACGAATTATTGCATCGTTGCACAACAAAAAGTTTATTGATGTTTATTAAAACGTTCATTCATTCTTATGAATGTATTTATTTTAGAAAAATTGTAAATTACTTTGTTATTTAATTATTATTTAAAAATGGATTAATGGATTAAAGGATTAATGGATTAATGGATTAATGGATTCATAATCAAGAATAATAAATAAAATTTCGAAAAAAAAAAGTAATTTATGATTTGCTTAAATTAAGCTTTATTTAAAATTGATAAAATATCTAAACTTATTTATAAATAGAACTTTGTCTGTGTGTGTGTGTGTATGTCTGTGCGTGTGTGTGTGTGTCCGTTACCTATAGATTCCGAAACGGCTGAACCGATTTTCTTGAAAATTTACACACTTGAACTATAAGCGTCTACGAACTATAATAGTCTACGAATATTCTTAGCTAGGTTTTGTGTCGAGGTACCCCCGATCAGTCAGTCAGTTAAGTGCCATACGTGATATACGCTTGGGCGATCATGTCTCGAAAGAGACATGACTGACTGGGCAAAAGATTATCCCGCAGTAGGTTGCCATTGCTTTCTGCGGTAGACTGGTTGCCGACCAAGGCTATAGAACCCAATCTGTCCTGCTATTTAACCCATAACTGGAAGGAAGAGACGGATTAATACCTTTCTCAAGAGTATTTGTGCGTAAGTGAATGCAATGGATTCAACTGGAATTCGAAAATCGATAATCGAAAAAAATCGGGTTATAGAAGGAGAGATCCGATTTCAATCAAATTTGATACTCTCATAGACAAAGACATAAGAAACGATATTCAGAAGTTTCAAGGTTTCAGTTCTTACAATAGTGCAGAAAATTGATTATATATATATATAAAAGGCAAGATGCTTGTGTGTGTGTCTGTTTATCTGTCTGTATGTCCTTTATACAAATCCACAATTTTTATCCAATCCTCACCAAACTACACACAAATATTCTTTAGGCTGAATCTGAGATTCAGGACCAAAGTTTTCATTACACCCGAGCAACGCCGGGCTATACTGCTCGTCCACAATAAACGAACTTTCATCTTTTTAACTGTAGCGATATTTTTCGGGCCGTCTTTGCTGCGCCTAGTCGTTGGTTTTGCTTAAAATATATGTGTTATTTAATTAAAGATACGAGTTAATTAATTAAATGCATGCGTTAGTTCATTAAAGGTATAAGTTAATTAATTAAAGGTGTTAGTTAATTAAAGGTATTAGTTAATTAAAGGTATAATATGATTAATTAAAGATATAATTAATTAAAGACATAAGGTATAAGTTGATTAATTAAAATAAGTTAATTAAATTTGCATTGAAGAATTTTCTGTTAAAAACGCAAAAATGTCTGCATGATTTTATTATAAAAAATTGGCTTTTAGACGAAAGTGAATTAAACCCTTAAAAAATAAACAATACAGTTTGTTTTTGTTTTTTTCTTTCGAAAAAAATATATCAGTAGTTTTTGATGAAATAAAAGTTTATTTTAAAATTCTACAAATATGTAGAAAAAATGGAAATTTACAAAATTGATAATCTGGATATATTTTTAGGCAGAGGCGAATTATTGCAGAGTTTTAAAGAGAGACATTAATATTAATCTGAATGTTTATTCTTAATGATGGAAACATTGACATTTCATTTCAGAAATATAATTTCGATTTAATTAATTTAATTAATCTTTTATAATGAATAGAAAAATAGTTATCATATGAAAGTAATTTAAACCTTTTAAAAGAAATTATTTAAATTAAATTTCGAAATAAAGTCATTTCTTATTTGTATTCATTTCATTCCTTATTTTAAAAGCTTAAAATGGCCAGAGAAAAGAACATTTTTAATTTGCCTTGTCTATAAAATTGTCTGTTTACATTTAAAAAAAAATCTTTTTTTACATATATATATATATATATATATATATATATATATATATATATATATATATATATATATATATGTAAAAAAAAGATTTTTCTTGTAATGTAAACAAATAATTTTATAGTCATTCATTGTCTCTTATATTTAACAGTACATGTTTATATATATATATATTTCTAAACATATCCTGTTAAATATGAGAGACAATGAATGACTATTATATTTAATCATGAGCCGTTCTAAACATTGTAATTTGGTTTTAATTTCAGATGAAAATAGAGACAAAATGTGACCAACATTTCAAAATATTTTTATTAAGTTGGTTCTAAGCCCTCGGCTCACATGAGCCATCTTCAGAGAAGTTACATGGACGAAAGCTTAGAGCGAACTTGATAAAAAATATCTAAATATTGGAGAATTTTTGTCTTTATTTTCACCTGAAATTAAAGCCAAAATTCGATGTTTAGAACGGTTCACGATTAAACATAATGAACATTCATTGTCTCTTATATTTAACAGTATGTGTTTAGAAAACTGTCTGCTGCCTCGATACACCATATATATATATATATATATATATATATATATATATGAAAATCATAGTTTTTTTTTAATTCGATCGTTCAACACATGTAATTATTAATAAAATTTAAATTAGATATTTCTTTTTCAAAATAGACGACCAAAAAAGGGTCATCACTCAAAGTCATTTAAAACTTTTAACAATAGAGGATAAATATTCTAATTACATCTTTAAATAAAATTATTTTTGCGTTTAATATTTGTTTAATGTTAAAGATCCATTCAAAGCCTAGTTGATAGGTGTTACAAATATTTAGAAAAAAGGGGAATTTACAAAATAAAAAAACTGGAAATATTTTTAGACAGAATCGAATTATCAGAAAATCAAAAAATATTAATGTATGTTAATTTGAATGTCTATTCTTAATGACGGAAACATTGAAGTTTCATTTCAGAAATATAATTTCAAATAAAATTTATTTAATCTTTTATTATGAACAGCAAAAATAATTATCACCTGAAATTAATTTAAATCCTTTAAAAGTAAATATTTGAATTAAATCTTGAAATAAAGACATTTCTTATTTGTAATTTTTTCAGTTCTTATTTTAAAAGCCCAAATGGCCAAAGAAAAGGATATTTGAAATTTCTGAGTTAATAGAATATATTTTTAACGAGAATCATTTTAATCACTTAATTAATTTATAGAATTATTCTATAATTAATGAAACTAATAATAATGAAGTGATCAGCGAAGTTAAGCAATGTCGACAGTGGTTATTATCTAGATGGGTGACCTCTTAGGAATAAAAGGTGATGTAATCTTGGATGTGCGGTTAATATGACTCACGGTAAATATCACGTTGAAATACCAGTTTTCGTTTTATCGCCGACGTTAAGCAACATCGAGCATGCCAGAACTTGAATGGGTGCCGCTTGGGAATAGCAAGTGCTATAATCTTAGGCGTGTGGGTTGTATGGTTTACGGCAAATATCACTTTCAAACACCGGTTCTCATACGATACTCGAAGTTAAGCAACGTTAAGCAAGTTCAAAGATTTTGTATTTTGTTAGAAAACAATTTTGGTCTTGAGCTGTAAATAATTTAAAACATTTCATAATCAGGAATAATGTTTTACTGTTTTGAAAAAAGTTAAATCGATATCTTTTTGTTGAAATAATTGTTTAAAATTTCAAAATAGTTAGAAAAAAGAAAATTTAAGAACTTAAAAACTTGGTATATTTTTAACAGAAGCGAATTGACACACAATTACAACAGAGACATTAATGGATGTTAATTTGATTCTTGGATTTGTAAATATTGAACATTCACGTCAGAAATATAATTCTTCATTGATTAACTTTGATATTTCTTTTTATTTTTTAAAATAGACAACAAAATAGATTCATACCTGAAAATGATGCAAACCATTTAACAGTAAACGATATAATCATTTTAATTAAATCTTGATTTAAAGGTATTTGATTTTTGGGCTAATTTTATTTCTTATTTTTAAAAATTTTAAGTAAATTTTCAAAGCTGTGTTGATAGAATAAGGATATATCTTGGAGTGGATCTCTTTCATCTGTTTGCTTAACTCTGAAAACAATTTTAACTACACATTAATTCATGTTTATTATAAATATTTATATTTCTATGTTATACAGTTTATTTTTAATTAGAACTTTCATGTAAGAATTAATTATAAAATGTATTTATTTATTTATTTATTTCATAAAATTGACGTCAACAAAGTTTTATTCCTGAAAGTGATGTAAACCCTTCATCATTAAAGTATAAATATTTCAAACTAGCAGTGTAGCCCGGTGTTGCTCGGGTGTAATGAAAGCTTTAAAACTAATCCATGGTCCTGGAGTTCAGACTCTTTGGATGTTGGTACGAAAGACTAAAAAGCAATAGTTGTTTCCAGTTAAAGTGAAACCGTAGACTGAAAGAAAAATGAATGGATGTAAGTCAAATTTTGATTTTCTGGTATCGATATCAAATAAGTTTTTTCGTCGTAAACTGAATTTTAAAGGCTAAACAAGCCCTCTGATTAAATGGTATCATGGCTGAGACTAAGAACTACAATTATACCTACTTAGAGCCAAACCCGAAGCAAAAACTAAAATAAAAGAGCTGAAAAAAATACAGACATACAGGCAGATCAACAGACACACACACTCACAGACACACAAACATCTTGCCTTATATATATATATATATATATATATATATATATTATCGATTTTCTGGATTATTGTAAGAACTGTAACCTTGAAACTTTTGAATGTAGTTTCTTTTGTGTGTCTCAAATTTGATTAAAATCGGACCACTCCTTCTATAAAACGACTTTTTCGATTATCGATTTTCGATATTTATCTGAGGTACCTCGACACAAAACCTAGCTAAGAACACTCACAGATGCTTATTGTACTACTGTGTAAATTTTCAGGAAAATCGGTTCAGCCGTTTCGGATTCTATAGGTAACGGACACACACTCACACACAGAGACAAACTTCCATTTATAAATAAGTTTAGATATTTAAATGAATGTATTTGTTATTTATCTTTATTTTATGACATTTTTGTAAGTGCTATTCGAAATTGAGTTGGTAGAATAAGGATCTATCTTGGAGCGGATCTCTTTCATCTGTTTGCTTCACACTGAAAACAATTTTAAATATTCATTAATTCATGGTTATTACAAATATTTATATTTCTATGTTATACCGTTATTTTTTTTTAATTTGAACTTTCAAGTAAGAAATGTTGTTAGTCATAAAATTAATTAATGTATTTCTTTCATAAAATTGGCTTTAACAAAGTTTTATTCCTAAAAATGATATAAACCCTGTATCATTAAAGTATAAATATTTAAAATATTTAAATAAATGTATTTGTTTTTTTTCTTGATTTTATGACATTTTTGTAAGTGATATTCGAAATTGAGTTGGTAGAATAAGGATATATTCACGGAGCCAAAAGCATTTCATCCACTTTCTTAATTCAGAAAAATAACGCACAATTTCAATTTCTCTTGGCTGTAAAATTGCTTGTTTAAATTTCAGAAACGAAACCATTTGATTAAATATATTTTAAATTTTTTTTTTTTAGTCAAAAGTGACTTAAAACTTTAAAGAATACGGTTGTTCTTTTGAATTTAAAAAAAAATAAATTAAATAAATAAATTCGTGGTTTCGGATAAAATAAAAGTTTATTTTAAGATCTTACAAATATTTAGAAAATATAAATTCGTTACATTGATGAAGGAGTTCTTTTGACTTATTCTATTTGATAATAATCAATTTCTCCTCCAGGCATAAATTTCACCTATCCCTGAAGTTGTTTGGAGTGTTAGCATATTCTATTATTCTCCATTTGACCAGTGGGGTAAATCCTCCATCCTTTATATCTCAGTAGTATTTAGACAAGGCAGTTATATTTTTCGTTGAAAAGCTTTTTGATTTTTAGCTGTAATTGAATTCCAACATTTTATTCCTTTACAGCTAAAAAACAAAGTGAATTTTTTAAAATTTTGTAAGAAAAGAAAATCGATATTATTTTGATAAAATAATAGTATTTATTAGAGTTTCAAAATATTAAAGAAAGGAAATTTACTTACTTAATAAACTAAATTAAGTGAATGCAAGGAATTCAACTAGAATTCGAACACGGCTCCACTGAGTTGTCGTTCCGAGTCGATATCGCAACTGAAAAAATTTAAAGAACGCTATTTTCATACTGTTAATTTCGATTTAATTGATTTGCCCATAGCTGTTAGGATCCCAGCTATGGGCAAATAGTTAACCCCTAAACTGAGGTCAAATTACTATGAAAGTATAAAAATAGACTTTTATAGAAAAATATACATAAAAATAGACTTTTATAGAAAAATATACATTTTTGTTGGAGAAATATTACCAACAATACATTTTTGAAGAAAAAATTATTGCCATAACACATTTTTGAAGAAAAAAATAAATCTCAATACAAAACTAGAAGACATTTTCAGTTTAGTAAAATTAAAAAGAATAAAAAAAATGTCATTAAAATCTAACTAAATCAACCTTCTCATTATAACCGAACACTAAAACTTACAGAGGTGTTGATATGCCGTTAAACAAAACTCAAACAAATAACCTTATAAATGAAAAATAAAGTTAAAATTTTAGAATTTTCTAAGAAAATAAATCGATGATATTTTGGTAAAATAACAGTTTGAATATAAAAGAAGTTTACATACTTAATAAACTTTTGCTAAAAATATTTTTAACAGAATCGAATTGACTCACAATTACAACAGAGACATTATTAATTTGAATATCCCTTCTTGATTTTGGAAATATTGAACATTCACCTAAGAAATATAACTGTTCGTAAAAGTAACTTCGATATTTCTTAAAGAAATAAAAATATTTTTAACAGAATCGAATTGACTCACAATTACAACAGAGACATTATTAATTTGAATATCCCTTCTTGATTTTGGAAATATTGAACATTCACCTAAGAAATATAACTGTTCGTAAAAGTAACTTCGATATTTCTTAAAAAAATAAAAATAAAAGAATACAAAAAAAAGCTAATTCTTGAAAATGACGTAAACCCTTTCACAATAAAGGGCAAATATTCTAATTAATTCTTCAAATAAATGTATTTAATTTTTGCGTTTATTTAATGTCTATTTGTAAAGAATTTTAAAGTGATATTCAAATTTGAGTTGGTAGAATAAGGATATATTCTTGGAACGAAGACAATTTCATTTGTTTTCTTAATTCGAAGATTTAACGAACAATTTGAAATATAAATTACTTTTTTATTTGAAAGATCTATCTTGGCTGTAAAATGGTTTGTTTACAAAAAATAAAATAAAATAAAATAAAATAGAAATATACAAAAATCATACTGTTTATTTTTTTTAAATTGATTTTTCCAGTAAAAAACATAATTATTAATACAATTAGATGAGATATTTCTTTTATAAAACTGACACCAACAAAGTTTCATTCCTGAAAGTAATTTAAACACTTTAACAGTAAAATATAAATATTTAATTAAATTTTTAAATGAAAGTATTTGATTTTTGTCTTTATTTTATACTGTATTTTAAAAGTCCAAAATGATTAAAAAATTATTTTTGTCTTTATTTTATACGGTATTTTAAAAGTCCAAAATGATTAAAAAAAATATTTTTTGTCTTTATTTTATTCGGTATTTTAAAAGTCCAAAATGATTAAAAAATAATTTTTGTCTTTATTTTATACGCTATTTTAAAAGTCCAAAATGATTAAAAAATTATTTTTGTCTTTATTTTATACGCTATTTTAAAAGTCCAAAATGATTAAAAAAATAATTTTTGTCTTTATTTTATACGCTATTTTAAAAGTCCAAAATGATTAAAAAATTATTTTTGTCTTTATTTTATACGGTATTTTAAAAGTCCAAAATGATTAAAAAAATAATTTTTGTCTTTATTTTATACGGTATTTTAAAAGTCCGAAATGATTAAAAAATATATTTTTTTAATTTACATTGTCACTGTAGTAGAAGCACTAGGTCAACTCCGGGATTTAGACCTAAAAGGCTCCTGGAGGTTTAGTAGGATTGGTTAGTTAATAATAATTAACATAGCCATACCCCTATATATACGGACGTATCTGGAGATAAAAGACATAGAATCACTCGTGAGAATAACTTCGAATGAGCAATTATCAACATCATAACGATTAGGTTGATAAAATAATCTTCAAGCAAAAACCATTTTTTTCATTTTAAATGTATCTTGACTGTAAAACAGTTTGTTTGAATTTAAAGAAACAAATTCAGTGAAAAAGAAAATGTGCGGAAAATAATCACTAAATAAAAAACGTACCGTGTATTTTTTAAAACTAATCTAAAATTCATTTAGATATTTATTTTTTTAAAATAGACACCAAAATAAAAAGGAGGGGGGTTCGCACCTGAAAGTGATTTAAATTCTTTAAAAATACAGGGTGAATATTCTGATTAAATATTGAATTAAAGGTATTTAATTTTTCTGTTTGTTATATACATTATTTCAAAATGATTAACAAAAAAGAACTTTTCGAAGTCGGAATTATCTTTGTTGTAAAAGAGTCCATTCCCATTTCAGATAAAACAAGTTGCAATGACTATTAATTCATATAATCCTCTCTACAATAATAAAGACCGTTGTATATATATATATATATATATATATATATATATATATATATATATATATATATATTATTTATTCATATTATTAGCTCTACTTTTGTATTGACCACTTTCTTAAAAATAGTGTTTCTTTTGACAAGGAATATTATTCCAACAATACTTGGATATATATATATATATATATATATATTTATATATATATATATATTATGGACTCTCGTATGTGTGTCTAACTCAGTTAGACTGCCGCAGATAGAATTGTTTAAAGTGGTGAAGGATTGTGTAGCACCATTCACACTTTTTGGAACTGCTGATAACAAGCAATCAGTGCAGAATTTCGCCACAGATCGCATGAACAGCAAACTGAGGTTTGCTGTTCATGCGATCAGCGATCATGAACTTATGACTGGAGGGAAGAAACGGATTAATACCTTTCCCAAGGGTATCAGTGCGTAAGTGAATGCAGAGTGTTCGATTGGAATTGGAACTCGCAGAGTGTTCGATTGGAATTGGAACTCGGCTCACTGATTTGCCTTTCCAAGCCGACATCCACCGCACATCGGTCAATAAACGCTTACAGCACCTGGTATTTCCAAGCGGTCACCCATCTAAGTACTGACCAGGCTCAACGTTGCTTAACTTCGGTGATCGAGCAGGAACCGGTATATATATATATATATATATATTACGGTCATGTCACGTAAGGAGTGTATAGACAATTCTATGAGAGTGAATCGTTGCGACTTTTGGGGCTTATATTCTCAGCTGACATGAATTGGAAAGACTATATTGAATCCATTGCTAGGTCAGCTGCTTCGAAAGTTGGTTCAATGTCATTGGTTCGGGGGTGGTATCACGGATTCAGTCATAAGATGGCTTCCCACTGCCTTTTCTATACTTTCATGGTAATTATTCTGATGAACTTACCTCTTTGATGCCAAGACTTTATGAATTTAAGCGCTAGATTGGCAGCTAGGTCTCATCATTTTACGACTGAATTGGCTAGATGTAAATTAGTTTTATGCTAAAATTTTCTTCTATCTCACTTCTCGCTTGAGAAACTCTCTTGCGGCTTCATGCTTTCCTAGAGGTGAAATTATTTTAAAACATTGTTCAGGTTGAAGCGAGGGACAAAACACAGACCTGGTGAGTTTATAGAAACAAAAAAGAAAAGAAATAAAAAATTAAGCATTAAAAGAAATTGGCAGGAAATCATTGGAAGTAATTTAAATCTTTTAAAAGTAAATATTTAAATTTAATCTTGAATTAAAGGCATTTCTTATTTATATTATTTCATACCTTAAATTATAAGCTCAAAAGAGCCAAAGAAAAGGACAATTTAAATTTCTGAGTTAATAGAATATATTTTTAACGAGAATCATTTTAATCACTTAATTAATTTATAGAATTATTGTATAATTAATGAAACTAATAATAATGAAGTGATCAGCGAAGTTAAGCAATGTCGACAGTGGTTAGTATCTAGATGGGTGACCTCTTAGGAATAAAAGGTGATGTAATCTTGGATGTGCGGTTAATATGACTCACGGTAAATATCACGTTGAAATACCAGTTTTCGTTTTATCGCCGACGTTAAGCAACATCGAGCTCGCCAGAACGTGAATGGGTGCCGTTTGGGAATAGCAGGTGCTATAATCTTAGGCGTGTGGGTTGTATGGTTTACGGCAAATATCACTTTCAAACACCGGTTCTTGTACGATACTCGAAGTTAAGCAACATCTTAATGCGTCAAAATTATCAAATACGTGGTTGGGTCAAAGATTTTATTAGTTTTTTAAGAAAAACGCAAACATGCCAATAGCAATTTTTATAGATATTAAATCTACGTTACGCACCTTACATCATATAATTTTCAAAACAAGCAGAGTTGTATATGCTCAAAACCTTTTTGGTTAAACCATAAAATATTTATAATTTACATCTTTTTATAACGAACAACTGCATTAAGTACGCTTTAAAAGTCAACCCCCTGAAGATGATTTTGGACAAGATTGAGAGTATTTGGGACTATAAAATTAAAATTAAAACAAAGAAATCTAATTATAATGTATTCAGTTATTTTTAAACATCATACCAAGAAACTTATTCTTGACTACGTGAATTACCAAAGTTAGAATAAAATAAACACAATCTGTAAAAACTATTTAATCTAACATACGTCGGCTGATTTATATATATATATATATATATAAAAACATGTTACGGAAATTAACGAATTTTAACGAAACTTGGTTATAATCAACCGACAATTTGTAATGAATTATTTTGAACATTATTTTTACCGATACTCGTATTTAAGTAGATATTCTGTTTTTTAATTAAACAGTATTTTATATTTATATCTACCGGCCTGATTATCTTACGATAAATTTTATTGCGAAAATGTGTGCTATCCAGCAGGATTCGAACCTGCGACCCCTATTTACATAGGGTAAGCTACCATTTGATCTGGTACTGTCTTAACCACTCGACCATGAATAGCCTCTTGATGATACGAGGTTTTTATCATGCTTATATAACACAATTTTCGATCTACCATATATATATATATATATATATATATATATATATAACGTCCAGTCTGTAAACGGTGAGGATAATCCAACAAGCTTAACTTAATATAATATATAATATTAAGTGTTATGTCTAAATAGAGAGCTCAATGGATGTTATCCAGAGCAATATGATATTTATAAAAGAAAACTCAACACGTCATTTCAATTGGTTATAAATTATAATTCATTTCTTGAGCTAATTAACTCATTTCATCAGACCTTACAATATTATAATATTATAATATTATAATATTGTCCATTCAACGGACATGAAGGTTGTAGTACCATGGCAAAAAAGTACGTTAGATCAGTTACCATGAAAATATTTGTAGAAAAGAAAAGGGAATTCACGTGACCTTCGGCAGGAAAGTGCCCGAAGTCGAGTATTCAGGTCAGGACTAATTAGAATAAAGATTTTTCTTTGGGTTTTGGCGAGACCCTAAAGAAGATCAGTAGGAGCACTTGCCAGTAACACTTCCCACACAGCACCCAGATTCTATAATGATTTTTGGCAACAAAATGATATTTTAACTCTAAATATGTTAATTTATATATTATATTTTGATCGGTGCTTTTGGAATTATGAAGGCACACTCCTTACGTGAAAGCAAATAAAGAAAACATATATTCGTGAAGATAGATAGATAAATAGATAGATAGATAGATAGATAGATAGATAGATAGATAGATAGATAAGTACAGACTGAGATAGATAGATAATGAACAGACTGAGATAGATAGATAGATAGATAGATAGATAGATAGATAGATAGATAGATAGATAGATAAAAGGGACTGAAAAAAGATAGATAGATAGATAGATAGATAGATAGATAGATAGATAGATAGATAGATAGATAGATAGATAAGACCAGGTTGAAATAGATAGAGATAGATAGATAGATAGATAGATAGATAGATAGATAGATAGATAGATAGATTAGATAGACCAGGTTGAAATAGATAGATAGATAGATAGATAGATAGATAGATAGATAGATAGATAGATAGATAAGAACAGACTGTGATAGATAGATAGATAGATAGATAGATAGACCAATTAAAGCATTTAATCTTGCAACATGCATTTCTAAACAAAAGTAAAAATGTTAGTTTTTTCAATATTGTTACATCTAAATACGCTCATAAATATTCCTCCAACGAATTGCAAAAAAAAAACAAAAACAAAAAAACAAAAACAAAGATAAACCATGGAAGATGGTAAGTGATGTAATTTTATGCCTAATAAATGAAAGTTAATAAATGCTATTAGTGTTTGGTTTGAATTTCCTTTTATTTGTAGTGTCATTAGTATTCATTTTTTATTTTATATAAGCTTTCACACACCTACACACACACTCATATATATATATATATATTAATGCATGTTTCATTAAAAAAAATAGATTTGTCTATTTATTTTATGTATATAGTTTCATATTCTTTGATAAACTTAAAAGCATTATCATTAAATGAAGAAAGAAAATAAAAACATATATAAATAAATATTATTCTACGTTTTAGGTACGACTCAGCATTTATGCACTGATATGTTTATTTTCATGATCAACTTATATATATATATATATATATATATATATATATATATATATATATATATATCTAAACGAGTTATTTCGCTACGTTTTTTCTTTTTAAGAACACTCTTGTATCGGTGTTTTATTTGAACGTTCAGGTGGCAAGGAATTGATGAACGCGCATTGTTTAAATTCAAACGAATAATGACGTTTT
>JBBBDQ010029735.1:205000-210000 GCA_037127315.1 Ascarosepion bandense | reverse complement strand
GGTGGTTTACGGACACTGCCGATTAAATTCCCCGTGAAGACGTTTAAGTCCACCTCTCATTACGCGCTGTCACCTCGACTGATACCTTCAAAATGAATCTTCATTAGAAATCAATGATGCCCTAGAGGGAACAGACAATAAGGAGACGAGTATCATTCACACAATTCAATATGTCACATCTCCCCAGTGTTAGCAAAATGCGATAAACGGATTTACTGCCATTAACAACATGAATCGTATTGAATCAACAGTTGAAACTATAACGTAATCTGAGAACCCCAAAAGTTATGCCAGGATTCGTCATCGGAGGCCACAATTTGAACAACATAAGGTACGCAGATGATACAGTGCTGATAGCAGACACGGAAAGAAAACGACAAGACCTCCTACAGAAGGTAGCTGAAGAGAGTGACAAGAAAGGTCTACAAACAAACTGCAAGAAAACCGAATGCATGGGCATCAACAAAAAGTGCAGCCAAAATGCCAAATACAGGTGAGGGATACTAAAATCAAGCAGGTACAAAAATTTAAATACCTGGAAAATGTTCTAACAGAAGACGGAAATTGCGACATAGAGATCCGAAGGCGAATTGACATGGCGAAGGAAGCAGTCCAGAAGTTGAGTAAAGTATTAAGAAACAGGACAATTTTCGCTAGAAACAAAGAAAAGAGTACTGGATTGTGTTGTCAGTTCTTCAATATGGCAGTGAATGCTGGACAATATCATCGAAGATGAAGGAAAAGACTTGAAGCAGCTGAAATGTGGTTCTACAGAAGGATGCTGCGTATATCATGGATCGAGCATGTGAGCAATGATGAGGTTTTGGAAACGATGGAAACGAAAAGGAAATTAATACAGAGCATCAGAAAAAGACTTGAAGCAGCTGAAATGTGGTTCTCCAGAAGGATGCTGCAGATATCATGGATCGAGCATGTGAGCAATGATGAGGTTTTGGAAAGGATGGAAACAAAAAGGAAATTAATATTGAGCATCAGGAAGAGAAAACTAAAGTTCCTGGGAGATGCAATGAGGAAGGAAGGCTTAGAGAACCTGATACTAACAGCCCAGATAGAGGAAAAAAGAGACAGGGGAAAGCAGCGAATAACATATATATATATATATATATATATATATACGAGTGAATAGGGTACGAAGAAAATAAAATTTTTTACATTGTCCAAAACATTAATTTAAAACAGTGCTCGATATTTAATATATAGTGCTGTGAATATTTATTCTAAATTATGTTATTAGAACATGTACAATAAAATCTTTGGTACATGTTCTAATAATATAATATAGAACATATATATATATATATAAACTTTTTTCTTTCCCTTTCTTTTCTTTGTTTTTCTCTTATCAATTGTCTATCTTTTTCTTTTTCTTTCACTATTTGTAATTTTTTTTGTTTTTTGTTTTTTTAATGAGCGAGTAATTGTTTTTGTAGATTACAGTTGCAAATGTCTATTCTAAACACGGGCACGTGAGCGTCTGTGTGTAACTCTTTTTCGTAATAATTTTTCGGGATTATTTTGAATATTATTATTTGCTCTATCTTTTTGGTCTGACGAGGATCTTTCATTAAGCTCTGAAATACGTATTACCCATGAAGTTGTAGAATATCTAAAAACATTTTCTAAATTATATTACTCTGTTAAATTAAATAAATATATTTAACTTTGAATTCTTTTGAGTTCATCTATATCGGAATTTACCGGACTTATATACCAAGTATTCTACGTTTTATATACATATATATATATATATATATATATATATATATATATATATATATATATATATATGTATATATATATATGGCCGTATCTGACTATCGGGCACACCGGGCACGGGTCCGGGCCGAGCAGTGCAATCATATTGAAAATCCGGGCATGGAAAAATGTCTTTGTCAGTAATCAAACTAAACAATTCACGAAGAAAGAAAGAAAGAAAGAAAAGAAAGAAAGAAAGAAAGAAAAACGAAGAAAACATCCAAATGAACGCAGTAAAAATCTGTTTGTTTATTAATTTTGGGAGAAAAGACTGGTTATACTCAAAAAATCCGAACCCGATTTCTTGCTTTCGTTCACGTTCTGTGCCTAATTTCCATTGGAATAGCCGAAAAAATTCGCAAAAATCATAGTTTCTGGAAACGGATGACACTGATGACGTCATCACATTGTCCTCTAATAAATCCGGGCAATTTTCTCTGTGACTGGTGTTTTTTTAGCATCAGCTATATATATATATATATATAATTCAAAAATGAAATAACTTGTAGGTGAAATCCCAACAAATAGATTCTATTAATATTAATTTTATTAATATTACAAATGATTCAAGTGGAGTGCTCGGTAAATTATTATATATTATATATTAATAATATTATCTATTTACAGAGCCAAATATGGATATTTTATCAAATAATATTCCGAAAAACATCATTTGCTGTATGGCCATTTTGGCGTTAAAAAACCTCGCTTCCTCAGCAACAATCAAACTGAAAAGTTTATTGCAAGTATGAGACAAAAATTCACATTCCGGAGGGTCACTTAAAAAATAATTCCAAACACAGAAGTTTATATTAAAAGGAAAAAGAAAGCAAATAAGAAAAAGATAAAAGAGGTGGAAGTTTAAAAAATAAAAACAAAAATTACCATTTTTAGCATATTTTCTCATCATACTTTCATTTGGTCAGAAGACCAAATAATTCACAGTAACTATTATTCGACTCATTATAAATATTAATATTTTTGTTACTTTTTTATCTTTCAAAATTAGATAGAAAGAAAGAACGAAATATAGAAGAAAGAAAGATAGAAAGAAAGAACTGGGTAAATACACATTTGGGGGTCCTACGTGGCCGAGCATGGGAAATATAATGATAGTTTCTACTTGTGGACGCAAGTTCGAATCTTACTGTAAGATGCACGTTTTTGTTACAAAATTTCACAATTATTCAGGCCTAGTAGATGAAAATAAATATACGTTTTAAGGATAAATACAGAACATCTACACAGATATGAGTATCAATTAAAATAATATTTATATTAATAAATAAATTAAAAAATTATATATATATATATATATATATATATATATATATAAGAGAAATTAAGACAGACATGTTATTTCATAGTGAATCGGAAGTATGGGCCTATTTCAGGAGAACCGTCATAATTCAGATTCGTGTAGAATCCTTCATAAAATAAAGAAGGAAGCTGACGAGGGTTCGCCTGAAATAGGCCTAAACTTCCAATTTACCATGAAATAACGTGTCTGCCTTAATTTTTCTTATATTTGCTCTATATGTATTTATATACATTTATATTTAGAGCTCTGTTAGAGAGTTATCCTACCACTGTATGTACAGGATACTCCTTTGTATTCTTCTATACCAATACTGCATGCTGATATTGATATATATATATATATATATATATATATATATATATATATATATATATATATATATATATATTATCTAAACATATGCTGTTAAATATAAGAGACAATGAATGTCTATTATGTTTAATCATGAGCCGTTCTAAACGTCGTATTTTTGCTTTAATTTCAGTTGAAAATAAAGACAAAAATTCTCCAACATTTGGATAATTATTTATTGGTTTTCTTCTAAGCTTTCGGCTCACATGAGCCATCTTCAGAGAAATTGTTTAAACTGAAATATTATAAAATCCACCATCACCGATGATTTTATTTTGTGTTGACATAAAACTCCGCTTGGCAACGACAATAGTTACCAAAAATAATAAACGCAGTTCTTAAGTTTGCGATGCGGTTTTATGACGTCACACCGCGGGATAGCGTGAAATGACAACAAAACCATGTAGTCAAATGCAATGTAATATGTTATTTCCTGTTTTAAAGTTGATTTTATTGAGTGTTGGTTGTTTCGATTTGATGTACATGGCCTCCAATATCTGCAGGTTCCTCTTACTGTGTGTATGAGTAAGGATCACCGTATTGTTGACCAAAATCTGTCTGATATTACCTACATGTTTATGTTTTTCAGAGAAATGTTGTTTAATAGTACTCTGATCATATATATATATTAATGCAGGTTTCATTGAATAATATAGACAAGTTTTGTCTATTAATTTTGTGTAGGATCCGTTCATACCGTCTGATATACTTGATGGTGATGTCGTTGAAAGACAACAAAAAATCACAGTAATTGTTGATTTTTTTATCGGGTCTAAGCTTTCGACTCACATAAGCCATTATCAAAGAGTAAATATTAGCACACAGTAAACATAGAACATTTAAGTTATTAACAATAAAGAGAATTCAATTGAAGATACTTAAATGACAATTCAAATATATTCCGACATTTAAAACAACACAGTTATCAACGCACATTTCTGAGAAAAACGCTCGTTGATAACACATACATATTTAAACAAGAAAATAATAAACAGAATCTCAAAATCCTGGAAGCAATCTACATTAAACAATTTAAACCTGGTTTGAATACGATCAATTTTGATATTTCCAATAACGTACTCAAATGCCTGTAATCGGATCAGAGACCACAACTCCACTATTTTGTCACTGTCTTCGGCCATCCGCCACGGTAGGGATGGACTTGTATCTTCAATTTAATTAAAAATGCTGCCAAAATACACACAATTTATATATATATATATATATATATATATATAGATTTTTTCAGGACAAATTTTGACATAACTGTCCAAATGTCCTATATACCCTAGCGCTTTCGCCTATTCTATTAGCCATTATCGAGGATTGTTTTCATCGAAATATTAGCATCGACCCAAGAAAAATTAAATGCAACTATTTTTCAAGAGTTAAGTCACATATTTTGAATATTTTAAACAATCCTTTATTTACTTAATCTCTCTCTCTCTCTTTTTATCTATCTATCTACCTATATATATATATATATATATATATATATATATATATATATTACTGAAAAAAAATACATATGGTATAGTTTTGATGTTCCCGA
>JBBBDQ010029735.1:142500-200000 GCA_037127315.1 Ascarosepion bandense | reverse complement strand
ATAGTTGATAGACTTCAGAACGGGGAGTTGAACCAAAAAAATTTTCCTTTTCCTATTTTCACCTTTAGCCTTTAGCGGTTCAGATATACTAGTGGTTGTTAAATAAGTGTTGTGGAGTAGTTTTCGCACTGAAGGTTATAATCTTACACTATCTTCCACTAAAAGCTGACTCCTTAGTATTCGACGAACTGCAGACTAATCTCAACTGCCTAGCAGTTCTACTGAACTCCCATAGAACTCTAAAAAAAACTCCTACAAACTTCCCAAGGACTCCCAAGACCTTCTCTTGTTAAGTTCCTGTTAACTCTTATTAATATACGAGGGAGAATCCATTATCTGAGGAATTGGTGTGTTTCCCAAGAACCATAAGTTAATTTATCTTTATATCCGCGACTCTGGAGGGCCTTATCATATAATTTTTTTGTTATTCCTAAAGATTCTATGGTTAGAGGATAATCGGTTAATTCTAATATTAACCGTCATTGGTATAGCGCACGAATATATACTAATATATATATATATATATACACCAACTTAGATATACAGAGATATACAGAGACAGAAAAAAAGAAAAGAAAAACGAGGAACAGAGAGATAAGATGCGCTTGGGTGTGGGAAAAACTTTATCGATGAAAATAAAATTCTTATAAAAAAAAAACGGAAGCAAATGACGGAGAGTCAGAATTCGTGATACAGGTTTATGCGATGTGAAGAGGAAGACTGAATCACCAAACACAGCGCACCGACGTCGATCTGCAAGTTAAAGGACCGGCATTTGGATTGTATAAATTATTCAACAGTTTCTTTACGCGATCTTTCGCCCCTTTAGGGGAAGAATATCCAATCTCTTCGTCACAATATCCCATTCGAACATTATTTGTCCAATTGGCCGAGTCAGGACACACAAGAAAAAAAAAAAAAAAAAAAAAGACCACTTTCGATTAAAGTACGCCAAAGTCGCTCGGTTCGCAAATATATACGCCTATATATATATACGCCTATATATATATATATATATATATATATATATATATATATATATATATCTGTGTGTGTGTTGTGGGAATAAAAAATATAAATTGAATTAAGTCCCTCAGCTTTCAGTAGACTTGTTTGCCGATATATTAATCAATTTATACAAACATACATTTATATATATATATATATATATATATATAAATATTTTCATGCATCAAACACACAAATATATATATATATATATATATATATATATATATATATATATATATTATAAAAAAAATGAGTATCATAAAATTATATTCCCAGTGACATTTTTTCTTCATTTCTTCATCTCTAGGAACGACTGTTTATAAAGGAATTCATCATTATATATATATATTCTTCTTGTATATATATATATATATATATATATATATATATATTTGGAAATACACACACACATATATATACAGTCTTAATATAGGATAGATTTATTAGAAAAAAGTAAGCCACTTTATATCAATAAATGCAAATGTGCCAATTTTCTAAGCGTAACTTATGCGTGGCACAAGGCCGAAAATACAGGGTAGCCAGTAGCCAGTGAGCATCGAACTTACTGGTGAATTTCAAGGAGACCAGACAATCTTCTTAATCATTACACTACCTTGAGGTGCCCAATGTGCCGACATGTATGTGTAAACACACACACAATTAATGAACTTATTTTTAATCCGATATTTTTTCGCTTCAAACTTTAACATTTAGTGGATACTCGTACTTGAAATAGACGCCTCATTTTGATCTGATACTGTATGTATTACGTCTATTGACCTGTGCATTAGAAACATCTTAATAAAAGAAATGCGCTTTCCGGGAGCGATCGAACCAGCGACCCTCTCTATACGAGACTATTTTTTTTTTTTTCATCATTGTTCGCCTAAAAGACAAACTGTATCACTCTCAGGTCTGTATGTCTCTATGAGATAACGTGCATCCATTATTCCATGAACTCCTGGCGATCGGTATATCAACTTCCTATCGTCTAGTTCAATATTTGTGGTTTCTATTTTACTGTAGCAGACGTTAAACATATGAGAGTCTTATCGCCTTGTCTAGCTTTCTTTCTTCCATTCTTTCTTTTCTTCATTTGTCCTTTTTTTCTTTATTTTTATTCATCATGGCCGTCAATTTATTTTAAATTATCTTTCTTTTTTTTTTCTTTCTTTTTTTACTTCACTCATTCACTAATTTGGAGGTGCGTTGTGGTACAGTGGATATCGGCTCGGAACAAGAAGCCAGGGAGCCGAGTTCGTAATCCAGTTGTAATCCACTGTATTCACTTACGCGCAAATACCCTTGGGAAAGGTATTAATCCGTCTCTTCCTTCCAGTTATGGGTTAAATAGCAGGACAGATTGGGTTGTATAGCCTTGATCGGCAACCAGACTACCACAGAAAGCAATGACAACCTACTGCGGGATAATCTTCTGCCCAGTCAGTCATGTCTCTTTCGGGACATGATCGCCCAAGCATGTATCACGTATGGCACTTAACTGACTGACTGATTCACTAATTTACATTTCAAAAGTGTAGAGAATTTTTAATCATTTTCACATACATTCCTGACCACTGACAATCCCTTTTTTTCTGATTTTCAATGCATTTTATAGTAAAATCATTAGCAATGCATTTCTAGTATACATCTAATAGCCCTATTCTATCAATAATGCTTGCATTCATTCCTGACCACTGACAAACTTTCTTCCTGATTTTCAATGCATTTTATAGTAAAAATCATTAGCAATGCATTTCTAGTATACATCTAATAGCCCTATTCTATCAATAATGCTTGCATTCATTCCTGACCACTGACAATCCCTTTCTTCCTGATTTTCAATACATTTTATAGTAAAATCATTAGCAAAGCATTTACATTATACATCTAATAGCCCTATTCTATCAGTAATGCTTGCATTCATTCCTGACCACTGACACCCTTTTCTTCCTGATTTTCACGATTTATAGTAAAATCATTAGCAATGCATTTGTAGTATACATCTAATAGTTCTATTCTATCAGTAATGCTTGCATTCATTCCTGACCACTGACAATCCCTTTCTTCCTGATTTTCAATACATTTTATAGTAAAATCATTAGCAAAGCATTTACATTATACATCTAATAGCCCTATTCTATCAGTAATGCTTGCATTCATTCCTGACCACTGACAATCTCTTTCTTCCTGATTTTCAATGCATTTTATAGTAAAATCATTAGCAATGCATTTGTAGTATACATCTAATAGCCCTATTCTATCAGTAATGCTTGCATTCATTCCTGACCACTGACAATCCCTTTCTTCCTGATTTTCAATACATTTTATAGTAAAATCATTAGCAAAGCATTTACATTATACATCTAATAGCCCTATTCTATCAATAATGCTTTTCATCTGTCCCTGACCACTGACAATCCCTTTCTTCCTGATTTTCAATGCATTTTATAGTAAAATCATTAGCAATGCATTTCTAGTATACATCTAATAGCCCTATTCTATCAATAATGCTTGCATTCATTCCTGACCACTGACAATCCCTTTCTTCCTGATTTTCAATGCATTTTATAGTAAAATCATTAGCAATGCATTTCTAGTATACATCTAATAGCCCTATTCTATCAGTAATGCTTGCATTCATTCCTGACCACTGACAATCTCTTTCTTCCTGATTTTCAACATTTTTATAGTAAAATCATTAGCAATGCATTTCTAGTATACATCTAATAGCCCTATTCTATCAGTAATGCTTGCATTCATTCCTGACCACTGACAATCCCTTTCTTCCTGATTTTCAATACATTTTATAGTAAAATCATTAGCAAAGCATTTACATTATACATCTAATAGCCCTATTCTATCAGTAATGCTTGCATTCATTCCTGACCACTGACACCCTTTCTTCCTGATTTTCAATGCATTTTATAGTAAAATCATTAGCAATGCATTTGTAGTATACATCTAATAGCCCTATTCTATCAGTAATGCTTGCATTCATTCCTGACCACTGACAATCCCTTTCTTCCTGATTTTCAATACATTTTATAGTAAAATCATTAGCAAAGCATTTACATTATACATCTAATAGCCCTATTCTATCAATAATGCTTGCATTCATTCCTGACCACTGACAATCCCTTTCTTTCCTGATTTTCAATGCATTTTATAGTAAAATCATTAGCAATGCATTTCTAGTATACATCTAATAGCCCTATTCTATCAATAATGCTTGCATTCATTCCTGACCACTGACAATCCCTTTCTTCCTGATTTTCAATGCATTTTATAGTAAAATCATTAGCAATGCATTTCTAGTATACATCTAATAGCTCCTATTCTATCAGTAATGCTTGCATTCATTCCTGACCACTGACAATCTCTTTCTTCCTGATTTTCAATGCATTTTATAGTAAAATCATTAGCAATGCATTTCTAGTATACATCTAATATTCTATTCTATCAGTAATGCTTGCATTCATTCCTGACCACTGACAATCCCTTTCTTCCTGATTTTCAATACATTTTATAGTAAAATCATTAGCAAAGCATTTACATTATACATCTAATAGCCCTATTCTATCAGTAATGCTTGCATTCATTCCTGACCACTGACAACTTTCTTCCTGATTTTCAATACATTTTATAGTAAAATCATTAGCAAAGCATTTACATTATACATCTAATAGCCCTATTCTATCAGTAATGCTTGCATTCATTCCTGACCACTGACAATCTCTTTCTTCCTGATTTTCAATGCATTTTCATAGTAAAATCATTAGCAATGCATTTCCATTATACATCTAATAGCCCTATTCTATCAGTAATGCTTGCATTCATTCCTGACCACTGACAATCCCTTTCTTCCCGATTTTCAATACATTTTATAGTAAAATTATTAGCAATGCATTTCCATGATACATCTAATAGCTTAATTCTCTCAGCAATGCTTGAATATATTCCTGACCATTGATAATACCTTTCTACTTAGTTTTCTTTACTTAGCCCAAATCTGTCAGCAATTGGGTTGTTTTGGACACCCCTAACATTACAGATTCTTTCACATTACAGATTCTCCATTGGATTTTGTCAAGGACCCCTAGGTGGATAGCAGGAGCACCCGACCAGATATGGCAGCAGTATTCAATGCACGGACGGATGGTAGATTTATATATGTGCAGGATTGTTTCAGACGGATAAAACTTTCTGGCCCTACACAGAGAACCGAATTTCTTAGCAGCGGATTTAGCTATGGATTCTACATAAAAAGATAAAATAGTACTTGTCTTAATACTTTTGCACAGTACTATATATATATATATATATATATATATATATATATCATCAATATATGTATATAATCGTGTCGCCCCAAGCAAGGCTTTTTACTGTCACTGTTGAGGAGGAAAGTTATGAGAAAGAGTGACAGGTTACAGAGGGTGTCAGAAAGAGAGTGAGAGAAGGATAAGAATACTGATGAGAGTGGAGTGGACAGAGAAAGGACCATGGCAGAGAGAGAGAGAGAGGATGCATGTTAGTGAAATAGAAGATGACTATTGACTATACATTTGAATTCTTGAAGACTGTAGCGGTCAAAAGCAAGTAAACGAAAGTGAATTCCACATCCGGGAAGTGCGAGAAAAGAAGCTTATGAAGTAGAATTTTCGTTTACAATTTATTGGTTTCACAGTAAAAGGTTGGGATCTAGTTACAAATCTCGTGTCTCAAGCAAATTCATGTATGGTGGGTAGGTACCAGTGAGCTAAGTTTATCTGGACAGAAGCCATAAAAGTATTTGCAGAAAAGACACAGGCAAACCACATTGCGACGGTGAGAAAGTGACTGTATCAGAGCAGCCAAGACGGGATCGATCATATTACAGATTCTCCGTTGTATTTTGTCAAGGACGTCTAGGTGGATAGCAGGAGCACCCGACCAAATATGGCAGCAGTATTCAATGCACGGGTGGATGGTAGATTTTTATATGTGCAGGATTGTTTCAGCCGGGAAAAACTTTCTGGCCCTACACAGAGAACCGAATTTCTTAGCAGAGGATTTAGCTATGGATTCGATATAGTCATTCCATTTGAGGTCTGTTGTGAGAGGTAAGTCGAAGAGGCACAGAGTTTTGTTTTCAGGGAGACTAGCCCGATCCAGGCTAATGTGGGTTAGCAGCGGTTGTGTGTCATGGTTAATGGATAGGAGTTTCGTTTTGGAAGCATTAAAATTCACGAGCCAGTTCTTATCCCAGTCCGCCACGGATTGGAGGTCTTTTTCAGGCTCAGCAGCGACGTTTGCTTGGTCAGCCTCAGTAGATTTTTGATCGATGCGAGAGTAAACTGTAGTGTCGTCAGCGTATATGCCTGCTTGGGATCATATTACATCTGGGAGATCGTTAATGTAAAATAACGATTTTATAAGAAAAAAAAAATTGGAATTAAATGACCCATAAAGAGTAAATATTAATATCATCTAAAAAAATCAATCATATATATAGGCACCTATATCTATCTATCTATCTATCTATCTATCTATCTATCTATCTATGCTAATCGCTTCATATCTATCTATCTATCTATCTATCTATCTATCTATCTATCTATCTGTCTGTCTGTCTGTCTGTCTGTCTGTCTATCTGTCTCAGTCTCTTTATATCAATATATCTATCGCAATCTCATCATATCTATCTATCTATCTATCTATCTATCTATCTATCTATCTATGTCTTTTTATATCTATCTATCTATCTATCTATTTATCTATCTATCTATCTATCTATTTATCTATCTATCTCAGTCTGTTCTTATCTATCTATCTGGCAATCTATCTACTTGTCAGTCTTTTCATATCTATCTATCTATCTATCTATCTATCTATCTATCTATCTATCTATGCTAATCTCTCATATCTATCTATGCTAATCTCTTCATATCTATCTATCTATCTATCTATCTATCTATCTATCTATCTATCTGTCTGTTTGTCTGTCTCAGTCTCTTTATATCTATATATCTATCGTAATCTCATCATATTTATCATTTATCTATCTATCTATAAAGCAACGTTGAGCCTGGTCAGTACTTAGATGGGTGACCGCTTGAAAATACCAGGTGCTGTATGCGTTTAGTGACGCATGTGCGTTGTGGTGCAGTGGATGTCGGCTCGGAAAGAGAAATCGGTGAGCCGAGTTTGAATTCCAGTTGAATTCACTTCAGCATTGGTACCCTTGGGAAAGTTATTAATCCGTCCCTTCCCTCCAGTTATGGGTTAAATAACAGAGTAGGACTTGGGGACCCTGTCCTTAAAAACAAATACCAATGAATCTTGATACTCGAAAAAGAAAAAAGTATTACTAGACACAAAACTTGTATAAAAAAACAACAATAAATTGTTGAAAGAAAAAGGTATTACCAGCAATAAATAAATAAAATTTAGTTGGCAATAAATGACCCGACTAGGTTGATATGCCATAAAAAAACAAAACAACCAACCAACATATCTATAGTTCTACCATTCGTCCATGCTTTGAACATTGCTGCCACATGTGGCCTGGTGCCTCTGCTATTTTCCCTGAGCTTGTTGATAAAAACACTAGAAGAATCAGCAATATTATTGATCTGGCGCCTCGGTTTTCCACTGCCATAAGGCTACCCTTGTGTGTCTTTTCTATAAATACTTCCATTGTAATTCTTCAGATAAGCTCTTTGCTTTGGTACCTAGACTTTGTGAATTTAAGCAGACAGTGTATATCGGCTCGGAACGAGAAACCGGAGAGCCGAGTTCGAATTCCAGTTGAATCCATTGTATTCACTTACGCGCAAATACCCTTGGGAAAGGTATTAATCCGTCTCTTCCTTCCAGTTATGGGTTAAATAGCAGGACAGATTGGGTTCTATAGCCTTGGTCGGCAACCGGTCTACCGCAGAAAACAATGGCAACCTGCTGCGGGATAATCTTCTGCCCAGTCAGTCATGTCTCTTTCAAGACATGATCGCCCAAGCGTGTATCACGTATGGCACTTTAACTGACTAGACTGACGTTGTGATCTCATCAGTTCACAGTTAAGCTGGCTAGATGTAACCGTAAGTTCTATGCTAAAAGCTTCTTCTCTCGCATTTTTAGTTTGTGCATCTCCCTTCCGCCTCCCTGCTTTCCAGCCGGCTTTAATATACAAAATTTAAATCCAGTTTTAATCTCTATCTTCTGTCCTCCAGATTACTATTTGCTCTTTCTGCTCATTAATAGCGTTTGTGTTCTTAAATCTTCCACATCCTGTAACCCTTTTGCGTTTTAGTGGCTTCAAATATGTATAAGTATTTCACAATTCCCTATTATTAACAAAAGGCCTAATTGTCTACAAACAATACAGCCAGCCAGCATTTTGTCCAAACTCTCATTGAACACAAACAGGGTCACGTGTAATCATGATTCGATGCGAAACCGATTTTCAATCGTGGGAAAACTTTTAACCGACTTTAAATATAAAAGCGGGGAGTCCATAACGAGTCACGAGAATGGTGTCCCTTCCATAACGGATATCCGGTCACCGGAAGTCCCTAACCCTAACTCTGTCTCTCAGAAGAACCATTCGACAACACGTCACTTCGCGCCTAAAGCTCATTGTAATGTGATGCATCCGGGTAGTTAATATTTTGTTACTTCCAAGATAATAAACTTATAAAATCAATGCATGTACATATAATGGCCGGCAGCAAAATCCTTGTTGTAGATACCCGCTCTGGCACATCTGTTTTCGTTCAAAAAACATCGCAGTCATTTTTGATACATACTGTAGCTGTGATAAGCGGATACCCGGTAGTGTGCAAAAGTGTTAAGAAAGTGATTTTAAAGTTTATTTTGATGCCTCATAAAAGATAAAATACTTATTGTCTGAATACTTTTGCACAATACAAATTTTGAAGTGCCTGGATGCAAAATATTTCAAATAAATATTTATATTTAATATTTTTTTAATATTTTCAAAATCGGGTATCATATAACCATGGTTAGTAGTGGGGTTACTTTAACTAGGGTACATTAACTATGGGTATATAGTACCCAGCGCAAATGACGCCATTTTAATTACAATTTCATTAAATTTTAAGTACTTGAGTTCACATTAACTTGTACTTTGAGTTAATATTAATAGGAACTGAAAAACATTATTTCGGTAAGTAAATCAAGTACTTAAAATTTAATTAAATTGTAATTAAAATGGCGTCATTTGCGCTGAGTACTATATACCCATGGTTAGTGTACTCGAGTTAAAGTTGCACCACTACTAACCTTGGGTATATCATACCCGATTTTGAAAATATCGAAAAAATATTAAATATAAATCTTTATTTGAAATATTTTTCATGCAGGCACTTTAAAATTTGTACTTTGAGTTAACATTAATAGGAACTGAAAAACATTATTTAGGTAAGAAAATCAAGTACTTAAAATTTGTATTTATCAAAGTTTTTGACGCAAATACAACAAACCTTAACATTGTTTTCGTGAAAATCTTTCATAGTGTACGGGAACGTTCGAAATGCTTGTGAATTAAATTGAGGAATATTTTTTAAGTTTTCCGATATTAGATTTGACACAATTACAAAAAGGCGGGTTGATATTTGCGCTATAGTGAATGTTTACGTTCTTTGTTTCATCAAAGAATTCTAAACTTACATTCTGTTTACTTTTAGCTAAGGCCATAATATATTTAATTTTACTCTTATCAAAACTGCCTTATTACTAGAGGTATGACATATTTAATTAAAACTTGCAGTATAGCCCGGCGTTGCTCGGGTGTAATGAACGCTTTAAAACTAATCCATGGTCCTGGAGCTCAGACTCAGCCTAGAGAATATTGGAAATAAAATAAAATTAAGATAGATCTATCTATCGCCCGGTTCACACTACACCCACGTCTATTGAACAGGTTAAGAGGCTCATCCCTTGTTCCCTGTTTAGGATGTGGTTTCCGGCTTTCTCTCTTCTAATCTTTTCACTTTTACGTAACCCCCGGCACATCAGTGGCGTTATCGCCTTGCTCGGGGTGATATGATTAAAAAAAAATTTGCGACAATTTACCAATCGCATCTAGTGTGTGTGTATATATATATATATATATATATATATATATATATATATACTAGCAGTATAGCCCGGCGTTGCTCGGGTGTAATGAAAGCTTTAAAACTACACCATGATCCTGGAGCCCAGACTCTTAGGACGTTAGAACGAAAGTCTAAAAAGCAATAGTTGTTTCCAATTAAAGCGAAACCGTAGACTGAAAGAAAAATGAATGGACACAAGTCAAATTTTGATTTCCTGGTATCGATATCAAATAAGGTTTTTTCGGAGTAAACAAGAATTTTGAAGGCTAAATAAGTCCTCTGAGTAAATGGTATCATGGCTGAGATTAAGAACTACAATTATACCTACTTAGAGCCAAACCCGAAGCAAAAATTAAAATAAAAGGGCTGAAAAAAAAAGAATACAGACATACAGGCAGATAAACAGACACGCACACAAACATCTTGCCTTTTATATATATATATATATATATATATATATATATATATTATCGATTTTCTGCAGTATTGTAAGAGCTGCAACCTTGAAACCTCTGAATATCGTTTCTTATGACTTTGTCTATGAGTGTATCAAATTTGATTAAAATTAGACCACTCCTTCTATAACCCGATTTTTTCGATTATTGATTTTCGATATTTATCGGGGGTACCTCGATACAAAACCTAGCTATGAATACTCGCATACGCTTATAGTACAACTGTGTAAATTTTCAAGAAAATCGGTTCAGCCGTTTCGGGTTCTATAAGTATGGACACACACACACACACACACACACACACACAGAGATAAAGTTCCATTTATAAATAAGTTTTGATATGTCCAACCTGCAAAATAATAGTTACCTTCATATCAATAACATTAATTCTAAAAAAAGTAATTGTAATTGCCGATAAAACAAGACCTGCCAACTAACGTGTGGCCGAATGTATAATTTACAAGACTACAACAGGCCAGGTAGAGGGGAAAAATAGACAGGGGAAAGCAATGGATAACATATTTGAAGGACCTAAGCAGGTGGATGACATAAGGGAGGTTGCGTGGAGTAACAGGAGAAAGCGTGCCACCAGGGATAGGGAGACATGGAAAGCCATGATCGCCTACGTCCTGAAGGGACAGGGCACATAGGAAAAGAATATATATGCCAACTGTTTATAAGAAATTTTAATGTAGATATAAAATAGGGGATCAAATCTATATTATAATCAATACATAAACTGAACCCTCATTTTATGGCCATGCTAGTTTCTATGCATTTATAATCTAGATTTATGGTCTTGAGCTCGTGGATGACAGAATAAGGGTTGTGTGGTGTAACAGGAGAAAGTGTGCTAAGAGCCAACAGGGATAGGGAGACGTGGAGGGCCATGATCGCCTACGTCCTGAAGGGACAGGTCTTGGGAATGATGGAAACGAAAAGGAAATTAATATTGAGCATCAGAAAGAGACAAGTAAAGTTCCTGGGACATGCAATGAAGAAGGAGGGCCTGGAGAACCTGATACTAACAGGCCAGATAGAGAGAAAAGGAGACAGGGGAAAGCAATGGATAACATATTTAAAGGACCTGATCAGATGGATGACGGAATGAGGATTGCATGGTGTCGCAGGAGAAGGCGTGCTCAGAGCCACCAGGGATAGGGAAACGTGGAAAGCCATGATCGCCTACGTCCTGAAGGGGCAGGGCACATAGGAGAAGAAGAATTTATGTCATATATAAATAAAGTGTCTCTGCCGACATTTGAGTCTGAACACGAATCACCAGGGAACAAATATAGTGGTACTCGTTTTGATGTAATTAGAGGAATCGTGTCGCTGGAATCATGTGACGTTGTAAAAATAATATATATATATATATGACGGAAATTAACGAAACTTGGCTATAAACAACAGACAAATTGAAATAATTTGTTTGAACATTATTTTTGATCGATACTCGTATTTAAGTAGATGTTCTGTTTTATATTACGGAAATTAACGAAGATTAACGAAACTGGTTATAAACAACCGACAATTTGAAATGATTTGCTTGAACATTATTTTTGATCGATACTCGTATTTAAGTAGATATTCTTTTTTATATTACGGAAATTAACGAAGATTAACGAAACTGGTTATAGACAACCGACAATTTGAAATGATTTGTTTGAACATTATTTTTATCGGTACTCATATTTAAGTAGATCCTGTTTTTTAATTAAATAGTATTATATATTTATATCTACCGACCTGATTATTTACGATCAATTTTTATGACGAAAATATGTGTCATTCGACAGGATTCGAACCTGCAACCCCTATCTACATAAGGGAAGCTGCCATGTAATCTGGAAACGTCTTAGACCTCTCGAGCACGAATGACGTTCAGTCTAAACTAGGTTTTAATCAAGCCTATATAACACAGTTTTCGATTCATCGCAATAACCATATCTGATCTGAAATGTATTGTAATGTCAACAAATGTAAACATGTTACGGAAATTAACGAAGATTAACGAAACTTGGTTATAAACAACCGACAATTTCAAATGAATTGTTCGAGAGGTCTAAGACGTACCAGATCACATGGTAGCTTCCACTATGTGGACAGTGGTCGCAGGTTCGAATGCTGCCGAATGACACACATTTTCGTAATAAAATTTATCGCAAATAATCAGGCCGGTAGATATAAATATATCATACTGTTTAATTAAAAAACAGAATATCTACTTAAATACAAGTATCGATAAAAAATAATGTTCAAACAATTCATATATATATATATATATATATATATATATATATATATATATATATATATATATATAGGTACAAAATAAGCATTTTGGTTAAAAGAGAAAAAGCCCGACACTGTCTTGTGCAGAGTATGCAATAGATTTTTGGACGAGTTTACGGGCTCGAAGATCCTACTTTAAAAAATGTCTTGTGGTGCATTGAGCTTCGTGGGCGATCATGTCTCGAAAGCGACATGACTGACTGGGCAGATGGTTATTCCGCAGTAGGTTGCCATTGCTTACTGGTTGCCAGCCAATGCTATAGAACCCAATCTGTCCTGTTATTTGACATAGCTAGAGGGGAGAAGAGATGTATTATATTATTAATTAGTAATTAGTGGGGGATCAGTTTATAACTTCATAACGATATAAAACTAATCATCCACTTTATGCCCACTAGAATACTTAATCATGTTTTTAACTGTTATCTTCAGTCAGTCAGTTAATTGCCATACGTGATACACGCTTTGGGCGATCATGTCTCGAAAGAGACATGACTGACTGGGCAGAAGATTATCCCGCAGTAAGTTGCCATTGCTTTCTGCGGTAGACTGATTGCCAGCCAATGCTATAGAACCCAATCTGTCCTGTTATTTGATTCATAGCTATAGGCGAAAGAGATGTATTATATTATCAAGTATTACTTAGTGAGGGATCATTTTATCTCTTCATAACAATATAAAACTGATCCCCCACTTTATAACCAGTAGAAGCCTTAATCATGTTTTCAACTATTATATTCAGTCAGTCAGTTAAGTGTCATACGTAATACACGCTTTGGGCGATCATGTCTCGAAGAAGACATGACTGACTGGGCAACGTTGAGCCTGGTCAGTACTTAGGTGGGTGACCACTTGGGAATACCAGGTAGCTGTTAGCGTTCACGGATGTGCGTTGTGGTGCGGTGGATGTCGGCTTGGAGGGGGAAATCGGTGAGCCGAGTTCCAATTTCAGTCGAGCACACTGCATTCACTTGCGCACTAGTACCCTTGGGAAAGGTATTAATCCGTCCGTTCCCTCCAATTATGGGTTAAATAATTGAGGTCTGCTGTTCATGCAATCTGTGGCAGATTTCTGCACCGATTGTTTGTTATCAGCAATTCCAAAAAGTGTGGATGGTACTACACAATGCCTTCACCACTTTAAACAAATCTCTGTGTGGACGTCTTACTAAGGTTAGACCATCATACATCGAAATCGATGGGAGAGTCCATAATAATAATAATAATAATATATATATATATATATATATATATATATATATATATATATATATAATTCAGCAATGAATTGGAACACTTTCAGCTATTGGGCGTGTATAATGATAATATACACGCTAAATGTCTGCCTTCTTCTACCGAACGCCCGTAGCTCAGAGTTAGAATCGCCGACTGACGTCAACTGACGTCAACTCGGTTGGGTTTCAATCGGCTTTCTATCCGTGCTGATGAGCTGTGATACAGTGAAACAGATCTGTCTGCGGATGACTATATATTAAACATGTCAGATTAAATTGCAAAAAATAGTATGAAAAACAACATTTCAAAAAACTGTGGTGGCCTAATAATTATGGCCGGTAGTGTACACACACACACATATATATATATAAAGCAAATCTACAGAGTGCGATGGGCAAACTGTCGCTATTTGCCTTGTAAAATTTTGCAAAGTCATAATAACAAAAGAACCATTCAATTTTCATTTAGAATTATCCACTTGGCAATAAATACTAAAAATAGTATAAAAAACATAATTTCTTTTAAAAAAAATTGTGGTGGCCTAATAATTATGGCCGATAGTGTAAATAATCATTTTAAACATTATTTTAGTGGATACTCATATTTAAGTAAACGCTTCGTTTATTTCTTAAACAGTATATTTATTTATTTTTGTCTACCGGCCTGAATACTTCAGAAATCGTATTAAAGAAACATTGCATATAATTATTTTCTTTGTAATATTTTTAATGCAGTTTTCAGCATTAAATTTAAATTAAATTAATAGCAATGCCTGAAAAAATCATGGATTACATGGAAAAATGCGCGCATGAAAAGAAATATTAAGATTATATTAAAACTGGAAAAGAACGGGACAATTTATTAAACCTGGAAAAGTAAAGGACATAATATTATAGTGAATTAAAAATAAGAAATTCCTCATTTAAAATATTGCAGCTAAAAATAAAATTTGAATGAAATATTTTAAGTCAGAATTTTTTTTTACTACACTAGAATATCTTGTCCTTCACTTTTCCAGGTTTAATAAATTGTCCCGTTCTTTTCCAGGTTTAATATAATCTCAGTCTATCTATCTATCTATCTATCTATCTATCTATCTATATATATATCTATCTCAGTCTGTTCATTATCTATCTATCTATCTATCTATCTATCTATCTATCTATCTATCTATCTATCTATCTATCTATCTATCTATCTATCTCAGTCTGTTCATTATCTATCTATCTATCTATCTATCTATCTATCTATCTATCTATCTATCTATCTATCTCAGTCTGTTCATTATCTATCTATCTATCTATCTATCTATCTATCTATCTATCTATCTATCTCAGTCTGTTCATTATCTATCTATCTATCTATCTATCTATCTATCTATCTATCTATCTATCTCAGTCTGTTCATTATCTATCTATCTATCTATCTATCTATCTATCTATCTATCTATCTATCTATCTATCTCTATCTCAGTCTGTTCATCATCTATCTATCTATCTATCTATCTATCTATCTATCTATCTATCTATCTATCTCATCTCAGTCTGTTCATTATCTATCTATCTATCTATCTATCTATCTATCTATCTTTCTGTCTGTCTGATAATTCTTTATGTAAATTCGACTGATATTTGTGTTTAAATAACACTTTATTTGAAAGAGCCAATATATATATATATATATATAGAGAGAGAGAGAGAGAGAGACAGACAGACAGACAGTCAGACAGACAGACAGACAGACAGACATGCATAGACAGAAAGAGACAGAGATAGACAGATAGATAGATAGATAGATAGATAGATAGATAGATAGATAGATAGATAGATAGATAGATTATTATTAGATTTTGTTCATGACTAAATTAGACTAATACCTAGTTGTATTAAAAAGTGTTCAATACTTTCTATTGTAGAGCTTTGAATATTTTTCATTTGGAAATGAGTTATTTTCGCAACCTAGGTTTCAACCTTTCGATCCTTTAAGTAACTCCGGCCTAATTTAGAAAATGTTTGGTTGTTTAAAAATCCCAGCCGCGCTTGCATAAAAATCCCTGTTTCCAAATCGTTGGAAAATCAGTTATTTTAAATCGCCTGAAGATGCCAAAACGTTAAAACCTAGGTTGAGAAAGTAACTCATTTTTAAATTCTAAATTATATATATATATACCAAATGCAGTAATTTTATATATATATATATATATATATATATATATATATATATATATATTTTAAATTACTGCATTTGGTTAAGCATTGTAACAGGAATTTATTGTAGAATTACATAAATTAATATTCACTAAAATTGTTTCTTTCCCAAAATTTAAACAAACAATTTTACAGCTAAGACAAATTGAAATTGTTCGTTAATTCTCTGAATTAAGAAATTGAATGAAATGGTTCTCGCTCCA
The DNA here is from genome assembly GCA_037127315.1 of Ascarosepion bandense. NCBI lineage: Eukaryota > Metazoa > Mollusca > Cephalopoda > Sepiida > Sepiidae > Ascarosepion > Ascarosepion bandense. The sequence continues at coordinate 183,489 of JBBBDQ010029735.1, read as the reverse complement.
AGAATATACACCCGTTCTATCAAGTCAACTTTGAATATGTCTTTGAAATTCTTTAATTTAAAGCATGGAATAAACGCAATAATAACATATACTTATTTAACGATTTAATTAGAATATCTATTTTCTTTTGTTAAATGATTAATAATCACATTCATGAAAGAGCCTTTGTTGTCTATTTTAAAAATATATCTAATTTAATCTTAAGTATTATATATCTTAATTGAAAGTTCAACTTAAAAAGAAAACTGCATGATTTTCATATATATATATATAATTTTTTTTCTTCGTTCCTTATTCACTCGGATATATATATATATATATATATATATATATATATATATATATATATATCCGAGTGAATAAGGAACGAAGAAAAAAAAATTATTTACAACGTCCAAAACATTAATTTAAAACAGTGCTCGATATATAATATATAGAGCTGTGAATATTTATTATAAATTATATTTTAGAACATGGAAAAATATTCTAACTCCATTCCAGGCATGAATTGCAAAAAAAAAAAAAAATGACTTATAAAGATTAACAGATTTATTTATAAAAACTTATTTATGAAGATTAACAGAATAAAACAATTATTTATAAAGATTAACAGATTTATAAAGATTAAAATTCATCGAAATTTAAACAATTTCACAGCCAAGATAAAATGAAACTGTTCGTTAATTCTCTGAATTCAGAAATCAGATGAAATCGCTTTCGCTTCAAAATATATCCTTATTTTATCAGTCTAACTTTGCAATTTCTTTAAATCTTTAAAATAAGACATAAAAATAAACGCAATAATGAATTACATTTATTTCAAGATTTAATTAGAATATTTACCCTCTATCGTTAAAGGGTTTACATCATTTTCACTAATTAACATTTTTGTTGTCTATTTAAAAATATATATATATATATATATATATATATATATATATATATATATATATATATATACATTACTTTTATGAACAGTTATATTTCTTACGTGAATGTTCTAAATTCCATAATTGAGTATGGAGACTCAAATTAACATCCGTTAATTCCTCTGTAGGATGTACGTTGTGGTGCAGTGGGTATCAGCCCGGAACGAAAAATCGGGAAACCGAGTTCGAATTCCAGCTGAATTACTTGCATGCACAAATACCCTTGTCAATGGCATTAATCCGTCTCTTTCTTCCAGTTTTGGGTTAAATAACAGAATAAGATTGGATTTTATAGCATATTCATTTCCTTCAACAGTTCTTTATAAGATTTAAAAACAAATATCATTCGATTTTCTTTATTATTTTTAACTTTAAATTTTTTTTAAAAATTGTTTTTTTAAAATTCACTTTCAGCTAAAAACAAATAACGAACATGCTATGGACAAAAACGCAGATATCTTTTTCGCCTTTTTATTAATTTCCTTAAGTAAGTTTCAGCTCTAATGTTAGACAGAACATTACTATATATTTTTACCTTATACATACATACATATATATATATATATATATATATATATATATATATACGAACACGAAAATCTATAAGTGAGCCACAACCTACCGCGGTTGCACCCTACGGATCGTCAGGGAAAGAGGCTTTCGTACTTTCGTATCGAGCACTTTTTCTGGTGTTTAGGTTCTGTCCTGGGGTTTTTTCTTTCCCGCGGATGCTTGACTGTTTGTTCTTGTTCCGTTGGTTTCTTTTTTTCATCCCCAATATCAGACGACATATTTCTCGTCGGATTTTGACGGATTTACGTTCTATTTGTTGGCATTTTTTCTAATATTTATGTTTATTTTGATTAGTGTAAACTTACGGATTCTAGTTTATTTGTATTATATATATATATATATATATATGAAAAAAATATAATATATAAATAAAATAAAATAAATTTTTTTTAATTTCAGGACCAAAATATACTCCTCAACAAACGAAGGGAGATCATAAATATGTGTCGCCATAGAAATAAGTATAAATTACAATAATTATCTTATTTTCCCAATTAATCTTGATAAAAAATTCCAAAAATCTTTTAAAAAGTTGAACAAGCAGTTACCTCTCCTCGACCTACCACTGCTAACCCTAAGGTCAGGCCACATACCCCCCCACTAACAAGGAAGAATTACTACTAACTCCTTCTCCCAGCCTAACCCAATAAAAACAAATATCCCAACCCCTTTCTTTACCTAAACTAACCTCTGGACTTAGAATTTTTCCTCATTCTCTGTTTATAAGGAATCGAAGAATGCATGTCTTAAAATGAGATGTTGAAAATGGCTATTTCCCCTCAAAGTTTTATCTGAATTTACAGACATATATATATATATATATATATATCTGTGTGTGTGTGTGTGTGTGTGTGTGTGTGTGTGTGTGTGTGTGTGTGTGTGTGTATGGGTGTGTGTGTGCGTGTGCTCCGGAAAGTATATATATTTTAAATAATGTTCAAACAAATAAAAATAAATTCTCACTCTCTCTCTCCCTATATATATATATTACCTAAAAAATGTATCTACAAATATATCTATGTATTGTTTGCATATTCATTTATGCCAAAAATTCGGACATATATCAAAAATGTGTCAAAATGAATCTATGCATACATTTGTACATATATATATATATATATATATATATATATATATATATATATATATATATGAATCTATGCATACATTTATATATATATATATATATATATATATATGACGAAGATTAACGGAACTGGTTCTAAACAACTGACAATTTTAAAGGATTTGTTTGAACATTATTTTGATTGATACTCATGTTTACGTAGATATTCTGTTTATAATCAAAAGGTATTATATTTTTATTTATTTATTAGCAAAAATTAATCGAAAATAATCAGACCGATAGATATAAATATACTGTTTGATTATAAACAGAATATCTACTTAAATGCTAGTATCGATCAAAAATAATGTTAAAACAAATCATTTCAAATATATATATATGTATATATGGTTGCAGAGCTAGGCATATATATATATTTTTTCTAAACATCTACTGTTAAATATAAGAGACAATGAATGTCTATTATGTTTAATCATGGGCCGTTCTAAATGTCATATTTTGGCTTTAATTTCAGGTGAAAATAAAGACAAAAAAATTGTCCAACATTTGGATATTTTTTTTATTATGCTAGTTCTAAGCTTTCGGCTTGCATGAGCCATCTTCAGAGAGGTTACAGAAACATCTACCTTCTTTGTCTTTATTTTCACCTGAAATTAAAGCCAAAATACGATCTTTAAACATAATAGACATTCATTGTCTCTTATATTTAACAGCATATGTTTACAAAATTATCTGCTGCCTGGATACACTAAATAAAATATATATATATATATATATATATATATATATATATAAAATGAAATAAATTTTGATGTTCAAATCTGTTGTATGGCCATTTCTGCATTAAATAAAGATTTTGCCGATGATGCGTGAAATTTCTCTAAGGGATATCATGTAGAAATGGCCATACAACTGATTTGAACATCGGAATTTATTTTATTTTATAATTGGCTCTGTAATTTAAATATTAATTACATTGAGCTTTCCACCTTGATCAGTTTTAATATTAATGTAATTAATATTAATTAGGATTGGTCCTTTGGGATTTACCTTCCTGCTTTTTATTTTGGATTAAAGTTTTATATTTAAATATATATATATATATATATATATATATATATATATATATATATATATATAAATAAACTTATATATATATATATATCTTTTTGGACAGCACGGGCCCCATCGTATATATATATATATATATACGATGGGGCCCGTGCTGTCCAAAAAGATAGCAAAATATTTATGTCATTGAGTATCTTATATTAAAACATTAATTATAAAGTAATACCACCTCCGCGTGACATGTAGGATATATATATATATATACACATATACTCTTGTCATCAGCAGGCAGATCTGTTTCGCTGTATTACAGCTCATCAGTACGACTTAGATCCCGGTCGCTTCCTAACCCAGGATTAGAAACCCGACTGAATTGGCGTCTGTCGGTGATTCTATCCCTAGGCCACGAGCGTCCAGTAGAAGATAGCAGGCTTTTTAGCGCGTATAAACACCAAATGCTCCAATTCATTATCGAATGAGCGGGGATATATATATATGAAAAATGTGCGAGAAGACGTAAACGTTTTGTTTAAAGTGTAGCGCTCTATTTATTTGGTATTTTAATTAATATTATTTGCTTTTTGTATGGTAAACTAAATGTTCATAATGATAAATACATTTGGAAGACAGCTGATCACGCAACGTTGGTTTCACTTTTTTTTCTGTATCTTCAAGCGTTTTATATCAACTAATTCTCCAGCGTTTTTTTTTTTTTTTTTTTTTTTTTTTTTTTTTCAAAACCTGCGTCAGGGGTTTTCAGAACGCAGGACTGGAAGTTTAAAATAACTGAAATTTTATCAGGGAGGAGTTTTTCAAGAACTTTAAACACTTTTATTTGAGTTTTTAAGAACTTAATATATATTTCTGATAAGTTTACATTAAAGATACGAAAAGAATCTCCGGAAATAAAAATATCGAAAATATATTTTATGATCATAAAAACTATTGTCGCTATTGTCTCTCTATCCATGAGCGTGACAGGTGGAATATATATATATATATATATATATATATATATATATATATATATATATATATATATGTATCTATGTGTGCGTGTGTGTGTAAATAAATACGCAACTGTCTTTATTATAGTAGAGAGAATTATTCAATGAAACAGGTTTTAATGAAGATATGTTGCCTAAAAATATATATATACATCTGTATATATAGAAGTAAAAATTCATATATATATATATATATATATATATATATATACACTACATGCCATAATTATTAGTCAACCCCAGTGTTTTAAAAAATGATGTATTCCATACTATTTTTTAAGATTTATAACCAAGTGAATAATTGTAAATGAAAATAGAATGGTTCTTTTGTTAATACTGCACAATAACATGTGCATCAAATGAATTTATAAATATTTAATATTTACCTATATTGCAGTTTCATCATTGAAAGAATGAAGATAATCTAGGGTGATTCGAACGAGTTCATCTTTGCTTCTTTGCCTTGTAAAATTTTGCAAAATAATAATAACAAAAGAACCATTCTATTTTCATTAGGTATTAAATATTAAAAAAATATGAAATACATAATTTTTTTTAAAAGAAACTGGGGCGGCCTAATAATTATAGCCGGTAGTATATATATATATATATATATATATATATATATATATATATATATATATATATACTACCGGCTATAATTATTAGGCAACCCCAGTTTCTTTTAAAAAAAATTATGTATTTCCTATGAGTTTTGATCCCGGCCAGAAGCAAGTGGATATGTCTAGCCACACTGATGAGCTGTGATACAGCGAAACGGGCTTGTATGTCGATGATTAATATATATATATATATATGGTTTTGTTTTCCATGACGACAATGTATATTTAATTTACGCACACGCGCGCACACACACACAAGCACATACACACACACATTTATTCATAAATATGTAAGAATTGAATTCCTTACATATTAAAAATATAGCTATTATCAACCTTTTACAATATTTGAATATTATAAAAAAAGAGTTTATCATATAAAATTCCTGGAAGTTTTGAAATCAGGTGGCATTTTTAAAAAATCTCATCGACTGTTCTTATGAAACTTTAGGAAAATATAATTTCTTGATTATTAAAGAAAACTTTTTACTTCTTTGCGACATGCAAAGATACTAGTAAAACATCGGTGATTATTTAATAGATAGATAGATAGATAGATAGATAGATAGATAGATAGATATGAACAGACTGAAATAGATAGATAGATAGATAGATAGATAGATAGATAGATATGAACAGACTGAAATAGATAGATAGATAGATAGATAGATAGATAGATATGAACAGACTGTAATAGATAGATAGATAGATAGATAGATAGATAGATAGATAGATAGATATGAACAGACTGTAATAGATAGATAGATAGATAGATAGATAGATAGATAGATAGATAGATATGAACAGACTGTGATAGATAGATAGATGTAGATAGATAGATAGATAGATAGATAGATAGATAGATAGATAGATAGATTAGAACTGACTCCTATGAGAATACTTTCCTGGTCATTACAATATTAACCTGTTCAAGTCTGAAATTGACTGTTAACTTCTCCAAATATTCGCTTAAGTGGTAGGGTCATAAATTACCTTGAACATCAGAAGTAATTGACAGGTACATCCAGCCGTTGGTGAGGTCAACAAAGGACAAAGCTGATTGAAAGATATATCCAGCCGTGGATGATGTCAGCAAGTGTAACAAGAAAAAAGGGCACAAGCGACAACCTGCTTGAAAAGATTTGCTCCTGGGGATGATTGACAGATATATCCGCCCGTGGATGACGTCAACAAAGCGACAACCCTAAAAATCAAAAATATAAAGTCTAAAATTTTTGGCTGAAGCGACAGAACTCCCGCTGGTTTCCGACTCCCGACAGCTTCTTCGTGCGCGCGACTCTCCCCGGTTGTTCTCCTGATCCACACAAGCGTCACTAATAAGAATAAAAATATAAGATTATATATATATATATATATATATATATATATATATATATATATATATATATACGAGTTTCTCGCTGTTTGCCCAGGTTCTAGCGACAGAATAAAACAGTTGTGGCAGGGAAATTGTGTCATGTATTATTCAAATGGTTTAACGATAAAAGAATCCTAAAATATCTTCTTGTGTTCTTCCTGTAGTAATATATTACTTTGAACGGCGTAAGTAATTGACAGGTATATCCGGCCGTAGGTAAGGTCAACAAAAATGGCATTCAGCCTGAAATGAGATTGCCGGAAAGGATTTAGTGGACAGATACATCCGACCGTAGATAAAAGTCAACAAAGCGACAAACAGAAAAAGCAAAAATGGATAAAAGTTTTAAGCGTATATAAAGTTTAGAATTTGGGGGTAAAGGGCAGAGACTGGCTAACGACTCCCGATGGCTCCTTCGTATGTGCGATCTCTCTCCGGCTGTCCTCCGGCTCCACACAAGCGTCACTGAGAAATAATAAAATAAAAGACTATATTTTATATATATACAGTACTGTGAAAAGTATTAGGACAAGAACTATTTTATCTTTTATGAGGCATCAAAATAAACTTTAAAATCACTTTCTTAACACTTTTGCACACTACAGGTAGTGCGCATAAGTATTAGGACAGGCGTGATTTTCCTAAAAACCTCACTGAAATTCAAATACAGGGTGTAAAGCCAAATAAATTGCAAATAAATATTGATTATTTAAAACTAGGTGTAAAAGAAATGTATTAAAAAGAAGTTATATTTAATTTTTCCTATTTTCTATTAAACAAGTTATTTTGAAACGACTCTATTGAACATCTATGTGATATTTTGAATAAAAAAAATGATAAATCTAATGTTACTTCACAAAACACACTTTAGGGACAAATACAAGCTGCTTGGCAGGAGATACTATAAGATACAATGAAGAAGCTTGTGATGTCAGTGCCTGACAGAATGAAGGCTGTGATCAAAGCAAAAGGCTATTATACTAAATTTTAAATTTATTTTGTAAGAAGCAGTTTTTTCTTGTTAAAGCATTTGTTGAGTAAATCAAATAAAATTACTTTAATTAAATTGTTTATTTTCTGTCAATATGCCTCATGAAAGATATAATAGTTCTTGTCCTAACACTTTTGCACAGTACTGTACGTGTTCCTCGTTGTTTGAGTAAACCCAGCGACAGTATATAGCAGTAGGTTTTATTATGTAAGCACTCTATTTTGAGTGATTCTCCAGCCTGATATAGACTAAACCTCACAGTAAAAAAAAAAAAAAGAAAAAATGTTGTTAATTTTGGAATTATTTTGAACTTTTGTTCTCATCTTGGTTAATATAGGTGTTATAATAGACACAACGTTTCGACCAAGTACCTTCTGGTCATCATCAGGTGTTCATTGGCTGATGTGGATTATCTCGTTTATTATTGCGCAATATCCTGTGAAATCAATTATTGTTATTTCATGTTGGAACTTGGTTCGCCACGACCAAATCCAAGGATCAAACTCATGACTACTAGATGATACTAACACATGTATATTCAACTACTATATGCACTACGCCACCGTCCAATCTGTAGACACCTGATGATGATCAGAGGGTAATTGGTCGAAACGTTGTGTCTATTATAACATCTATATTAACCAAGATGAGAACAAAAGCTCGAAATAATTTCAAGACTATTGAAAATTTTCTCATCTCAGAAGTAAATGCAAAAGATTTTGTAAAATCTGGAATAGACGTGTAAGTGTGTCAGCTTGAGTATAAAAGAAGCGAATGAAAATAAAAATATATATAAAGGTTTGGAAACGGAATGATGACTGTTACGATCACAGGGCTTGAGTTTCAATGGTAAATAATGCCAAAAAAAGAGAAAAAAAAGTTAGTGATTTCACCCTGAATGGATTTGTACGGACTTATCAGGGTCACAATCCTATAATTCCGCTTTCGTCTCCCGGGTTTACCTTCATAAACTATTTTCTCTGATTTGCATATGGGCCTTAAATCTTGATCTAACTGCTGGCAGGAATATTCATGCCGTCCACACAATAGCCAATCGTTGAGGGGCAAAAATCGCACAAGAAACTGCTTACTCTTCTTTATGTTTCGTATTTCCTCGGGACATGGCTCTCCACACTTTTCATGTTCTTTCTAGCTCTCAGTTAACATTGTCTTTTCGTTATTTCTCATACTTTTTCTCCTTCCGTCCATTTGCTTAAGCTTCTCAAGTAATTTATACGCTGCTTTCCTATATCCCTCTTTCTATCTTGTGAGTATCAGATTTTCCAAGCCTTTCTTCTTCATTATTGTTGTGGATCCGGGTGAGGAACCACACAAAAATAATGAACAACAAAACATATATCTGAGATAGAAAAATAGATTATATTGAACGTAAATATACAAACTGGAACGCAGGTTAGTAATCCAAAAATACGATTAGTAAGGAATATATATATATATATATATATATATATATATATATATATATATAAGTCTTTGAAGTGAAGCCGTGTTGGCATTAGTATATCCGTATAATACTATTTTGGCTGAGTGGAGCTCAGAGGTAATATGCCTACTGACGCGGTATTCTCTGTGTAACTTCGGTATTGTTCGGTAACTTACGGATCAGTCCCGATGTATCTAACGGATCTCTCTATGGCAGGAGTATATGTATACGCAAGTCGAGTCCATTATCATAGAAAAAGGGGAGGTCCCATAAAGATTGATCAAATCACTCTTATGGGCGCATCCAACAAAACCTACTTTTACCCAAATATATATTAATATTCATTAATATATATAATATCTAAACTTATTTACAAATGGAACTTTGTCTATGTATGTGTATGTGTGTCTGTGTTGTTACCCTAGTATATATTTTGAGGTGGACAATAATTGAATAACAATTAGAAGATAACGATTTACATCACATTTAAATTTTTGAAAATCAAACTAGAAAGCAAGTAGCCAGGAGGTACTTCCACAAGTGAAAACTACAATAAAAGATCCTGCTAGCATAGAACTTACGGTTAAATCCAGCAATTTACGGTTACATCTACCCATTTTCAGTGTAAAGATGATTAGACCTTATCATGAACACCAGACCATACGTGGCAGTAATATTCAAAACATAGATGAATGCTAGATTTATGTAAGATATATTCTGGAAAAAAATGCCTGGCATGACACAAGGAACCAACTTTCCTAGCAGCGGACCTATCAATTGATTCCATATAATTTTTTGAATTCATATCAACGGAAAACGTTAGCACGAGAAAACGCAACAGTCAAATCATTACTGCTAGTCTCTATTGTGATCAACTTCGTCGTTTGAAAACAGTTTGACCCGAAAACGAGCTTCTTTAGTCAATAGAAAGGGAGTCATCTTCCATCATGATAATGCTCGTCCTCACACAGCACTACTGACCAAAGATACAGAAGAGTTCGTTTGGGAAATCTTGCTTCATCCTGCATATTCACCTAACCTAGCTTCCTCGGATTATCACTTATTTCGAGGATTACAAAACCATTTATTTGGCCTTAGGTTAACATCACGAGAGGAGATTGAACATGAGTTAGATTCATATTTCACATCAAATCTAAAGGATTTTACAAGCAACGCATCTATAAGCTCGTTGAAAGATGGAATCAAGTTATAGAGAGCAAAGGTCGTTATTGTTATGAATAAAGATTTTCAAAAACACACAGTTTTTTTCATTTTCTAGATGAAATTTTAAATCAACAATAACTTTTGCACCGACCTGATATACTATCAAACAGCAAAATCAATAATTTCACACTTGCAATTTTCCTAATTAATAACAATAAGGTTGGGTCTTTGTGTCTCAATGTCGTGAGTTTTCTAGACTGAGAAATCCCATAATGTCACTGTTATTTTCTGCCCTTGTACCTGGCTAATGTTCATATCACGTTTCTTTTAACCTAAAGCCAAATTAATGACATACCCCCATCCAAAGGCTTCTCTTACGAATCCAATAATATCATCGCTCATAGTTTTAATGTGCCAACCTATGACATTCAATGAGTAGGTGGCTAACTTTCTTACCTTTTCCACACATCCTACATTTGCTCTCTTCTTGCTGTCTGTCTCTTTCGGAATAATTACATTCATTCTCAGGATTTGATGCTGTGATGTAAGTGATGTAAATTCAGTAATCGTCTCGGTTATTATTATTATTATTATTATTATTATTATTATTGGTTTTGTTCAATGAAATATCAACCTCTGTGGGTTATTTAATGCCAAAAAGGTAGGGATTTAAGGTATTTTTTTTTAGTTTAGTTATAGTTAGAAAGTTGATTTAGATTTTGATGAACATTTTTCATTTGTTTTTTATTTTCGAAAACTGATGATGTCTTCTAGCTTTGTATTCAAAAATGTTTTGCTGGTAATTTTTTTTTTCTTCAAAAATGTATATCTTTCTATAAAAGTCTATTTTTATAACTACATAATGTTTTGACCCCAGTTTGAAGGGGTTAACTATTAGCCCATAGCTGGGACCCTAACAGGTGCTACCAGTCCGGGTCAGAGTGGACCTGAGAACAACAGCAATTACGAGGCGGTTCCTTGCTCCTCGCAACCTCCCAATTGATGCCGGATGCAGCTTACTATCACACCCAGTACCATTATTATTATTATTATTATTAATAATAATAATAATAATAATAATAATAATAATAGTAATAATAATAATAATAATAAATTCAAACAAGATTTACAGTTAGTAGATTCTGTAGAAAAGCAGAACGGAAGCCAAGAGCCGACTATTGCGGCAAAGAATATGAAAATGAAAGCCACAGACAAATCTCTTGAACAGATGAAACAGCGCTGACAAGACAAAACTCTGCATGGCCAATATCCAGAACATGCCAATAAATCCAATGTTGACAAAGTTAATACTCATCGATGGTTACGTGCATCTGGATTAAAGTCCGAAACTGAAGGCTTTATTCTTGCAGCACAAGACCAAAGTCTTTTCACGAGAAACTTTCAGGCAAATATTATGCATAATAATATGGATCCAAAATGCAGGTTTTGTGATAAACACCAAGAAACAATAGACCACCTAATCTCAGGCTGTTCTGTGCTTGCCCCAAATGAATATAAAAATCGCCACGATAGAGTTGGGCAATATTTACATTGGGCAATATGCAAACATTATGGAAAAGCTGTAGGCAAACACTGGTATGAACATCACCCAGCACCGGTTACAGAAATAGAAGATGTAACCATTCTATGGGATTACACCATCTACACAGACAGAAAAATTGAAGCAAACAGGCCAGACATTATTGTTAAAAACCAGAAGGAGAAAACTTGTCTATTAATTGATATGGCTTGTCCAGCGGATTGTAACATAGCAATCAAGGAATTTGAAAAACTGTCAAAATATAAAGACCTGGAAATTGAAATAGGAAAAATGTGGAAATTGAAAACAAGAGTTGTGCCAGTGATAGTAGGTGCACTTGGAATGATAAAAAATGGAACAAAACAACACATTGAAAGAATCCCTGGAAACCCCAGCTTAAGAGATATACAAAAAATTGTCTTATTAAGTACAGCTCACACACTAAGGAAGACTTTATCTATGTAATGCTGGGGATGATAGGGAAGATAGAAAAAACATGAAATGGAGCCATAACAACATGCCACTACCTGCCTTAGGTCTCCCCGCAGACTTGGTTGGCAGTGAGACCAAAGCAGAAATCGAAATATGATGAAAAATGACATAATAATAATAATAATAAGACAGAATCTGGTTATAAAATAGGCCAAAAGAAAATAAGCCATCTGTTTTACATGGATGAAGTTATATGCTAAGAATGATAATGAGCTGGAAGGTCTTCTGCAAACTGTAAAATGCTTCAGCGAAGACATTGGAATGAAATTTAATTTGAATAAATGTGCTAAAGCTACAGTTTTACGTGGATCAATACAAGAAACATCCTCAATTAGCCTAGCTACCTGCCTTAGGTCTCCCCGCAGACTTGGTTGGCAGTGAGACCAAAGCAGAAATCGAAATATGATGAAAAATGACATAATAATAATCAAAATAACTAATATTCTACTGTATTTTGCAATAAAAAGACGAAAACGATCTAGATGAATGGCCATTCAAGATAACTTTCATTTCGTGATTTGCTAAGAAAGATTGAAAGAGTCAGTTGAAAGATTCGTCTAGAAATACCATAACGTTTCAAATTGTACGAAAACCAGCATGCCAAACGTTGTCAATACAAGTGTTTTATAAATACTTTTATGTTAATTATTCTGATGACTTTTCCGTTATTAAACCTAGATTTATGGATTTTAATCGCAGTACAAGATTGGCGGTAAGGTCTCATGACTTTACAGTTTAAATACTTGAATGCTTAAGTTCTATGTTATTACAGTTTTTTCTCATATTCTCTCACTGTCATTAAAATCCAGCGTCTTAGTGGATTTATTGCCTTAATTAGAGTAAAATGATAAAAAGTTTTGTGGTGGTCGAAGCAAAAAACAACAACTCAAAGTCAATCGTATCTTTAGAGAAATCAAATGGAAACGGAAACATTTCCAACTTCAGAGAAATCAAATGGAAACATTTCAGAAACGTAAAAAGAATACGCAAATGAATAATAGAGCATTAAAAAAATGGCGGGAAGTTGTTGGACGTTTGAGAAGGAAGATGGCGCTGAACAATTGAGATCAACATTAACAACACAAAAACCGAGCTTCTTTCACACGAAATTCGCATTCAAATGGATTAGAGATGGACAAGAAGCATCGAAACAAGAAAACTCCCACGACACACACACACACACACTCATATATATATATATATATATATATATATATATATATATAGTGTATCGAGCAGCAGATCATTTTCTACACATATACTGTTAAATATAACAGACAATAAATGTCTATTATGTTTAATCATGAGCCGTTCTAAACGTCGTATTTTGGCTTTAATTTCAGTTGAAAATAAAGACAAAAATTCTCCAATATTTGGATAATTTTTTATGAAGTTAGTTCTAAGCTTTCGGCTCACATGAGCCATCTTCAGAGATGTTATTAAGACGGTAATACAAAAACATCCACCATCACCGACGATTTATGCAATTTTGTAGTAGTTATATATATATATATATATAATTTTTTTTCTAAACATATACTGTTAAATATAAGAAACAATAGATGTCTATTATGTTTAATCATGAGCCGTTCTAAACGTCGTATTTTGGCTTTAATTTCAGGTGAAAATAAAGACAAAAATTCTCCAAAATTTGGATAACTTTTTACTAAGTTGGTTCTAACCTTTCGGCTCACATGAGCCATCTTCAGAGAAGAAACACAGACGTTAACATAAAAACATCCACCATCAAAGATGATTTTATCTTGTGTTGACATAAAACTTCGCTATGCAACGGCAACAGTTATCAAAAATAGCAAACGCAGTTCGTAAATTTGTAACGCGGTTCTATGACGTCACACCACGTGAGAGCTCGAAATGATAACAGAACCATATATTTAAATGCAATGTAATATGTTATGACCAGATTTAAACGTGATTTTATTAAGTGTGGGTTGTTCAGATTTAATGTAGATGGCCTCCAATATCTGAAGGTTCATTTTACTGTGTGTATGAGTGAGGATTATTGTATTGTTGACTAAAATCTGTCTGATATTACATACATGGCTATGCTTTTCTAAGAAATGTTGTTTAATTGTACTCTGATCAGAAAGGTGACAGGTAAGTCTAAGGGAGAGCGTGGTTGTAGAAAAACCAATATATGTAGTGTGTTTATTAGTAGTAACATATATATATATATATATATATATATATATATATATATATGAATTGTCATGGTGCTTAGTGCCAAAATTGCTGTTTTTGTTGTTTTTTTTTTAATAACTGGTTTACTGATAGTGAGGCATTTTTCGCGAGAAGATTTTTGGTAATAAAGGCCACGATATCAAAGTTGGGCGTTAATAGAATAAACGACACCACTGAAGAGTAACTATATATATATACTGGCTGAATCAGTTTTAATATTAATTTCAACATTTAATATAAGGAGGATCTCCCAGTTTCTTTATATATATATAAAATTTCAGACACGTTATTCCATGGTTAAGTGGAAGTATGGGGCCTATTTCAGGCAGACCATCTTCAGGTTCCATCTTTATTGTACAGAAGATTTAACATGAAACTTTCATGTAAAATCTTCTGTACAATTAAGACGGAAGCTGAAGATGGTTTGCCTGAAATAGGCCCCATACTTCCATTTAACCATGGAATAACGTGTCTGAATTTTGACATGTATTTGCTCTATATGTATTTATGTACATTATATGTACATTATATTTAGAGCTCTCCTAGAGAGCTATCCTACCTCTTCTATATCTACACCGCATATATATATATATATATATATATAAAGATGCTGGCTCTTCAGGTATTATATTTTGTTATTTATTCATGTGTCATTATTTTATGTGTCTTACTTCGAATATCATAAGTCAGTTTTTAACATTGGATTTTGCTGGTATTTTGGCACTAAGTGTAATATAACAATCTGGCCCCACCCGAGGAAGGCTGATGCAAGCGAGGGTGTTTCCGGTCGTTGAAAGGAACGGATGTTTGTTTGACCTTATTTCCGGCAGTAGCGGAAATGGCTACAGAGGCAAACAGAACAGGTGTCTCTGAGAATTACGTGGGCGTGCGTGGGCGAGGCAAAACCGGAAGAAAAAGTCCCGGTTCTGGAGATTATAAAAAGACCTCGGCACACGGATTCGCCAGTAAGAGTAGCAGTAGAGAGGGGCGACAGAGATCGGCCAGTGGAAGCAGACAAACACCACGGCAAGACTACACTCCTGTCAACCCATTCTGTATAGGCGCTCTCCCCCTTCCGTTCTCTATTCCACACAGTTCGTCGTATTAATAAAAATATAACCTTATATTTTTATATATGCGTGTTTGTTGTTTTGTCGTCATACGGCGATATATAACATACGCACTATGACAATTTATATATATATATATATATATATATATATATATATATATAAAGAGAGAGAGATAGTGTTAATATATTTTAGAAGGGTCATGATAAAACATAATAAACATTCATTTTCTGTTATATTTAACAGTATATGTTTAGAAAATTATCTGCTGCCTCGATACCCTATATATATATATATATATATATATATATATCCGCAGATAGATCTGTTTCACTATAACACAGTTGATCTGTGCGGTGAGACATCCGATTGCTTTTAGCCAGGATTGAAACCCGACCGAATTGATATCGGCCGGCGATTCTACTTCAGAGTTATGGGCGCTCGGTAAAAGAAAGAAGGCCTTTAGCGTGTGATATATCATGTAAACATAGGCCAGTAACTGAGAGTGTTCTAATTCATGACTGAATGAACGATGCGTAGATGCTAGAGTAGCTACTGTTTTTTCAAAGTCTGAAAAGATTATCTGCGATTATGAACGGATTTTATAAAAAATAAGCAGACACAATGTTTGCAATTTATTTAATCTGACATGTTTAAAAGAAAATTTGCTGCCTAAATACACAAACATGTATATACTAGCAGTATAGCCTGGCGTTGCTCGGGTGTAATGAAAGCTTTAAAACTAATCCATGGTCCTGGAGCTCAGACTCTTTGGACGTTGGCATGAAAGACTAAAAAGCAATAGTTGTTTCCAGTTAAAGCGAAACTGTAGACTGAAAGAAAAATGAATGGATGTAAATCAAATTTTGATTTCCTGGTATCGATATCAAATAAGTTTTTTTCGTCGTAAACTGAATTTTGGGGGCTAAATAAGTCCTGTGAGTAAACGGCATCATGGCTGAGACTAAGAACTACAATTATACCTACTTAAAACCAAACCCGAAGCAAAAACTAAAATAAAAGGGCTGAAAAAAAAATACAGACATACAGGCAGATAAACAGACACACACACAAACATCTTGTATTTTATATATATATATATATATTATTGATTTTCTGTACTATTGTAAGAACTGCAACCTTGAAACTTCTGAATATCGTTTCTTATGTCTTTGTCTATGAGCGTATGAAATTTGATTAAAATCGGACCACTCCTTCTATTACCCGGTTTTTTCGATTATCGATTTTCGATATTTATCGGGGGTACCTCGACACAAAGCCTAGCTAAGAACACTCGCAGACGCTTATAGTACAACTGTGTAAATTTTCATGAAAATCGGTTCAGCCGTTTCGGAGTCTATAGGTAACGGACTCACACACAGACAGACACACATACACAGACAAAGTTCCATTTATAAATAAGTTTATATATATATATATGAAAGAAAGAAAAACATATATATGCTGCCAATAAAACGCGCTCATAAACATATATCAATAATGATTGGTACTCTTGGACACTTACGTCTATTATAATATTTTTTTGTGTATCGCTGTCTGGATTTTATGGTCCAATATATGTATTTTTCAAGTCAGATATAATTTTCCTGCATTTTATTTTTAGCAAAAGATCGCGTTAATCAAGTCTGGTGAGGGGTGATCGGATGGTTTTTTATCGATTAAAAGTTATATTTCTAATTTCAGGTTTGTAAGTTTCACTTTTTTGTTGAATTTGCATGAGAATCATAAGTTGTCTTTCATATTCTAAATGGTTATTTAATGAGTCAAATGCTTTTGGTGGTAGTGGGGTGTATATGGGAAAAACAGTAAATACACAAAGAACTCTCTCTCTCTCTCTCTCTCTCTCTCTCTCTCTCTCTCTCTCTCTCTCTCTCTCTCACACACACACACAGACACACACACACACACACACATATATATAAATATATATATTGAACAGGTGAAGAGGCTCATCCCTTGTTTCCTGTTTAGGATGCGGTTTCCGGTTTTCTCTTTTCCAATCTTCTCACTTTTTTTTTCAATTGGAGTAGATAGACTAAATTATCGCCCGGTTCACACTCCACCCACGTCTATTGAACAGGTGAAGAGGCTCATCCCTTTTTCCCTGTTTAGGATGTGGTTTCCGGCTTTCTCTTTTCCAATCTTCTCACTTTTTTTCCAATTGGAGTAGATAGACTAAACTATCGCCCGGTTCACAGTACACCCACGTCTATTGAACAGGTGAAGAGGCTCATCCCTTTTTTCCTGTTTAGGATGTGGTTCCCGGTTTTCTCTTTTCCAATCTTTTCACTCCTATGTATCCCCACTCTGCACATCAGTGGCGTTACCGCCTTGCTCGGGGTGATATGATTAAAAAAAATAAATTAAAAAAATAAGCATGCGGTGTAGATATAGAAAAATCCAAAGGAGTATCCTGTACATACAGTGGTTGGATAACTCTCTAAGAGAGCTCTAAATATATATGTATATAAATACATATAGAGCAAATATAAGAAAAATTAAGGCAGACACGTTATTTTATGGTAAATCGGGAGTGTAGGCCTATTTCAGGCGAACCATCATGAGCTTCCGTCTTTATTGTACAGAAGATTTTACACGAATCTATATTATACGTGTAAAATCTAAATCATTGTACATTTTGTTTCGACATGGAAAGAAAAATGTCTCATAAAAAATAATATATATTTAATATATATATATTGAATGATTGTGGGTGTGTCAGTATTACTTAATCAAAAGTGAGACTTAGGTTGAACTATGAAATTAAACATTTCGGTCGCATGGAGAATATTTTTGATTTATGTTATAATTTTTTTGTTTTGGGAAGATATATACTGGAAACATTCATCCTTAAAATGTGTAGACAATAGTTTTTAACAGCAGTTAGATTGTAGGGTCCTTGTTTATTTAATTTTTACTGCTTTATCTGTTAAAGGGGTTTGGTTGTTTAGATCTTTATGATTAATATTTGTCTATATTTCTGAGACTATTGTCCTCATCATTGTTGCGATTTGTACGACGTTTCGACCGTGGTACGCTCCGGCCTTCTTCAGGTGATAGGAATTTCAAACCGAACCCTTTATGACAATCACTGGGGTATATTTACAGAATTTACATTATTCAGACTATTGTCCTCATCTTTGTTTCGATTTGTACGATGTCTCGGCTGTTGTACGCTCCGGCCTTCTTCAGGTGCTAGGAATTTCGAACCGAATCTTTTATTACAATCACTGGAGTATATGAACTTCATTCTTTGCGTAGTAGTGCATATTCTGGTAGTCATGAGTAATCTCCCTCTAACCCTATAAGCTACTTGTTTACCACTGCTGTAGCCTGGTATTGAACTCACAACTCTTTGGGTCAAGTCACAGGAACTAACCAGCATCTGTACCCATGTGTCCTTAAGGATTTTTGGGAACTATAAACATAATAATCAGTAACCCTTTCTTTACCAGAGTTCATATTGCAATTTTTTTATGTTAATAGTTTTCTCTAATATTTTTTTGTTAATGGCTTTCTCTAGTACTTTTTACCAGAGCTCATATTGCAAGCTTGATACTAATGATTTTCTCTGCCACTCCGTATTACTTGTTCCCATATAGTCTTCATCTCTATCCTTGGTCGGCTTAGGAGATTTTTGTAGCCTAGCATATGTGCTGCTTCCTTAAGCTTACGTAGTTTCCAGTGGCATTCTCTATGTATTATTTCAACTTCATCCCATAGGGATTTCTATGCCTGGTCGGCTTAGGAGATTTTTGTAGCCTAGCATATGTGCTGATTCCTTAAGTTTACGTAGTTTCCAGTGGCATTCTCTATCTATTATTTCAACTTCATCCCATAGGGATTTCTATGCCTGGTCGGCTTAGGAGATTTTTGTAGCCTAGTATATGTGCTGATTCCTTAAGTTTACGTAGTTTCCAGTGGCATTCTCTATCTATTATTTCAACTTCATCCCATAGGGATTTCTATGCCTGGTCGGCTTAGGAGATTTTTGTAGCCTAGCATATGTGCTGATTCCTTAAGTTTACGTAGTTTCCAGTGGCATTCTCTATCTATTATTTCAACTTCATCCCATAGGGATTTCTATGCCTGGTCGGCTTAGGAGATTTTTGTAGCCTAGCATATGTGCTGATTCCTTAAGTTTACGTAGTTTCCAGTGGCATTCTCTATCTATTATTTCAACTTCATCCCATAGGGATTTCTATGCCTGGTCGGCTTAGGAGATTTTTGTAGCCTAGCATATGTGCTGATTCCTTAAGTTTACGTAGTTTCCAGTGGCATTCTCTATCTATTATTTCAACTTCATCCCATAGGGATTTCTATGCCTGGTCGGCTTAGGAGATTTTTGTAGCCTAGTATATGTGCTGATTCCTTAAGTTTACGTAGTTTCCAGTGGCATTCTCTATCTATTATTTCAACTTCATCCCATAGGGATTTCTATGCCTGGTCGGCTTAGGAGATTTTTGTAGCCTAGCATATGTGCTGCTTCCTTAAGCTTACGTAGTTTCCAGTGGCATTCTCTATGTATTATTTCAACTTCATCCCATAGGGATTTCTATGCCTGGTCGGCTTGGAGAAATTTTTGTAGCCTAGCATATGTGCTGATTCCTTAAGTTTACGTAGTTTCCAGTGGCATTCTCTATCTATTATTTCAACTTCATCCCATAGGGATTTCTATGCCTGGTCGGCTTAGGAGATTTTTGTAGCCTAGTATATGTGCTGATTCCTTAAGTTTACGTAGTTTCCAGTGGCATTCTCTATCTATTATTTCAACTTCATCCCATAGGGATTTCTATGCCTGGTCGGCTTAGGAGATTTTTGTAGCCTAGCATATGTGCTGATTCCTTAAGTTTACGTAGTTTCCAGTGGCATTCTCTATCTATTATTTCAACTTCATCCCATAGGGATTTCTATGCCTGGTCGGCTTAGGAGATTTTTGTAGCCTAGCATATGTGCTGATTCCTTAAGTTTACGTAGTTTCCAGTGGCATTCTCTATCTATTATTTCAACTTCATCCCATAGGGATTTCTATGCCTGGTCGGCTTAGGAGATTTTTGTAGCCTAGCATATGTGCTGATTCCTTAAGTTTACGTAGTTTCCAGTGGCATTCTCTATCTATTATTTCAACTTCATCCCATAGGGATTTCTATGCCTGGTCGGCTTAGGAGATTTTTGTAGCCTAGTATATGTGCTGATTCCTTAAGTTTACGTAGTTTCCAGTGGCATTCTCTATCTATTATTTCAACTTCATCCCATAGGGATTTCTATGCCTGGTCGGCTTAGGAGATTTTTGTAGCCTAGCATATGTGCTGATTCCTTAAGTTTACGTAGTTTCCAGTGGCATTCTCTATCTATTATTTCAACTTCATCCCATAGGGATTTCTATGCCTGGTCGGCTTAGGAGATTTTTGTAGCCTAGCATATGTGCTGATTCCTTAAGTTTACGTAGTTTCCAGTGGCATTCTCTATCTATTATTTCAACTTCATCCCATAGGGATTTCTATGCCTGGTCGGCTTAGGAGATTTTTGTAGCCTAGCATATGTGCTGATTCCTTAAGTTTACGTAGTTTCCAGTGGCATTCTCTATCTATTATTTCAACTTCATCCCATAGGGATTTCTATGCCTGGTCGGCTTAGGAGATTTCTGTAGCCTAGCATATGTGCTGATTCCTTAAGTTTACGTAGTTTCCAGTGGCGTTCTCTATCTATTATTTTAACTTCGTCCCATAGGGATTTCTATGCCTGGTCGGCTTAGGAGATTTTTGTAGCCTAGCATATGTGCTGATTCCTTAAATTTACGTAGTTTCCAGTGGCATTCTCTATCTATTATTTCAACTTCATCCCATAGGGATTTCTATGCCTGGTCGGCTTAGGAGATTTTTGTAGCCTAGCATATGTGCTGATTCCTTAAGTTTACGTAGTTTCCAGTGGCATTCTCTATCTATTATTTCAACTTCATCCCATAGGGATTTCTATGCCTGGTCGGCTTAGGAGATTTTTGTAGCCTAGCATATGTGCTGATTCCTTAAGTTTACGTAGTTTCCAGTGGCATTCTCTATCTATTATTTCAACTTCATCCCATAGGGATTTCTATGCCTGGTCGGCTTAGGAGATTTTTGTAGCCTAGTATATGTGCTGATTCCTTAAGTTTACGTAGTTTCCAGTGGCATTCTCTATCTATTATTTCAACTTCATCCCATAGGGATTTCTATGCCTGGTCGGCTTAGGAGATTTTTGTAGCCTAGCATATGTGCTGATTCCTTAAGTTTACGTAGTTTCCAGTGGCATTCTCTATCTATTATTTCAACTTCATCCCATAGGGATTTCTATGCCTGGTCGGCTTAGGAGATTTTTGTAGCCTAGCATATGTGCTGATTCCTTAAGTTTACGTAGTTTCCAGTGGCATTCTCTATCTATTATTTCAACTTCATCCCATAGGGATTTCTATGCCTGGTCGGCTTAGGAGATTTTTGTAGCCTAGCATATGTGCTGATTCCTTAAGTTTACGTAGTTTCCAGTGGCGTTCTCTATCTATTATTTTAACTTCGTCCCATAGGGATTTCTATGCCTGGTCGGCTTAGGAGATTTTTGTAGCCTAGCATATGTGCTGATTCCTTAAGTTTACGTAGTTTCCAGTGGCGTTCTCTGTCTATTATTTTAACTTCGTCCCATAGGGATTTCTATGCCTGGTCGGCTTAGGAGATTTTTGTAGCCTAGCATATGTGCTGATTCCTTAAATTTACGTAGTTTCCAGTGGCATTCTCTATCTATTATTTCAACTTCATCCCATAGGGATTTCTATGCCTGGTCGACATAGGAGATTTTTGTAGCCTAGCATATGTGCTGATTCCTTAAGTTTACGTAGTTTCCAGTGGCATTCTCTATCTATTATTTCAACTTCATCCCATAGGGATTTCTATGCCTGGTCGGCTTAGAAGATTTTTGTAGCCTAGCATATGTTCTGATTCCTTAAGATTACGTAGTTTCCAGTGGCATTCTCTATCTATTATTTCAACTTCATCCCATAGGGATTTCTATGCCTGGTCGGCTTAGAAGATTTTTGTAGCCTAGCATATGTGCTGATTCCTTAAGTTTACAAATATGCAACAAAGATGAGGACAATAGTCCGAATAATGTAAATACTGTTTTTATCATTGTAGTAAAAAAGAGAGGGTTTTAATATTTCCTGTGAAATGTTCAACATTCAACTTTAATATATTGAGCTAATTGACTAGCTAATATATATATATATATATAAATATTGAGCTAATTGACTAATTGACTAACCCGTGGAATTTCCACGGAAGGATAATTATAATTTCCTGGAAAAAATTTACTTTGTCATACTACAAATGATAGTAACGTCTTCCATCATAAAGGTATTGGATAATAAAATAACGATAACACAGAGTGTAGTTTTATAAATATATCTATAAAAGTAATGTCCATAGAAGCTACTTTACTGTAATTTTATATTATATTAAGCGACATATGCACAGACCATAACCAAAATATCTATAAAATAATGTCCATAGAAGCTACTTTACTGTAATCTTATATTATATTAAGCGGCGTATGCACAGACCATAACCAAAATATCTATAAAAGTAATGTCCATAGAAGCTACTTTACTGTAATCTTATATTATATTAAGCGACATATGAACAGACCATAACCAAAATATCTATAAAAGTAATGTCCATAGAAGCTACTTTACTGTAATCTTATATTATATTAAGCGACGTATGCACAGACCACAACCAAAATATCTATAAAAGTAATGTCCATAGAAGCTACTTTACTGTAATCTTATATTATATTAAGCGACATATGCACAGACCATAACCAAAATATCTATAAAAGTAATGTCCATAGAAGCTACTTTACTGTAATCTTATATTATATTAAGCGACGTATGCACAGACCACAACCAAAATATCTATAAAAGTAATGTCCATAGAAGCTACTTTACTGTAATCTTATATTATATTAAGCGACATATGCACAGACCATAACCAAAATATCTATAAAAGTAATGTCCATAGAAGCTACTTTACTGTAATCTTATATTATATTAAGCGACGTATGCACAGACCATAACCAAAATATCTATAAAAGTAATGTCCATAGAAGCTACTTTACTGTAATCTTATATTATATTAAGCGACGTATGCACAGACCATAACCAAAATATCTATAAAAGTAATGTCCATAGAAGCTACTTTACTGTAATCTTATATTATATTAAGCGACATATGCACAGACCATAACCAAAATATCTATAAAAGTAATGTCCATAGAAGCTACTTTACTGTAATCTTATATTATATTAAGAGACGTATGCACAGACCACAACCAAAATATCTATAAAAGTAATGTGCATAGAAGCTACTTTACTGTAATCTTATATTATATTAAGCGACATATGCACAGACCATAACCAAAATATCTATAAAAGTAATGTCCATAGAAGCTACTTTACTGTAATCTTATATTATATTAAGCGACGTATGCACAGACCACAACCAAAATATCTATAAAAGTAATGTCCATAGAAGCTACTTTACTGTAATCTTATATTATATTAAGCGACATATGCACAGACCATAACCAAAATATCTATAAAAGTAATGTCCATAGAAGCTACTTTACTGTAATCTTATATTATATTAAGCGACGTATGCACAGACCACAACCAAAATATCTATAAAAGTAATGTCCATAGAAGCTACTTTACTGTAATCTTATATTATATTAAGCGACGTATGCACAGACCACAACCAAAATATCTATAAAAGTAATGTCCATAGAAGCTACTTTACTGTAATCTTATATTATATTAAGCGACGTATGCACAGACCATAACCAAAATATCTATAAAAGTAATGTCCATAGAAGCTACTTTACTGTAATCTTATATTATATTAAGCGACGTATGCACAGACCATAACCAAAATATCTATAAAAGTAATGTCCATAGAAGCTACTTTACTGTAATCTTATATTATATTAAGCGGCGTATGCACAGACCATAACCAAAATATCTATAAAAGTAATGTCCATAGAAGCTACTTTACTGTAATCTTATATTATATTAAGCGGCGTATGCACAGACCATAACCAAAATATCTATAAAAGTAATGTCCATAGAAGCTACTTTACTGTAATCTTATATTATATTAAGCGACATATGCACAGACCATAACCAAAATATCTATAAAAGTAATGTCCATAGAAGCTACTTTACTGTAATCTTATATTATATTAAGCGGCGTATGAACAGACCATAACCAAAATATCTATAAAAGTAATGTCCATAGAAGCTACTTTACTGTAATCTTATATTATATTAAGCGGCGTATGAACAGACCATAACCAAAATATCTATAAAATAATGTCCATAGAAGCTACTTTACTGTAATCTTATATTATATTAAGCGGCGTATGCACAGACCATAACCAAAATATCTATAAAAGTAATGTCCATAGAAGCTACTTTACTGTAATCTTATATTATATTAAGCGGCGTATGAACAGACCATAACCAAAATATCTATAAAAGTAATGTCCATAGAAGCTACTTTACTGTAATCTTATATTATATTAAGCGGCGTATGAACAGACCATAACCAAAATATCTATAAAAGTAATGTCCATAGAAGCTACTTTACTGTAATCTTATATTATATTAAGCGACGTATGCACAGACCACAACCAAAATATCTATAAAAGTAATGTCCATAGAAGCTACTTTACTGTAATCTTATATTATATTAAGCGACATATGCACAGACCATAACCAAAATATCTATAAAAGTAATGTCCATAGAAGCTACTTTACTGTAATCTTATATTATATTAAGCGACGTATGCACAGACCACAACCAAAATATCTATAAAAGTAATGTCCATAGAAGCTACTTTACTGTAATCTTATATTATATTAAGCGACATATGCACAGACCATAACCAAAATATCTATAAAAGTAATGTCCATAGAAGCTACTTTACTGTAATCTTATATTATATTAAGCGACGTATGCACAGACCACAACCAAAATATCTATAAAAGTAATGTCCATAGAAGCTACTTTACTGTAATCTTATATTATATTAAGCGGCGTATGCACAGACCATAACCAAAATATCTATAAAAGTAATGTCCATAGAAGCTACTTTACTGTAATCTTATATTATATTAAGCGGCGTATGCACAGACCATAACCAAAATATCTATAAAAGTAATGTCCATAGAAGCTACTTTACTGTAATCTTATATTATATTAAGCGACATATGCACAGACCATAACCAAAATATCTATAAAAGTAATGTCCATAGAAGCTACTTTACTGTAATCTTATATTATATTAAGCGGCGTATGCACAGACCATAACCAAAATATCTATAAAAGTAATGTGCATAGAAGCTACTTTACTGTAATCTTATATTATATTAAGCGGCGTATGCACAGACCATAACCAAAATATCTATAAAAGTAATGTCCATAGAAGCTACTTTACTGTAATCTTATATTATATTAAGCGGCGTATGCACAGACCATAACCAAAATATCTATAAAAGTAATGTCCATAGAAGCTACTTTACTGTAATCTTATATTATATTAAGCGGCGTATGCACAGACTATAACCAAAACACTGTACGCTATTTTGTGAGAGATTTTGAAAGAGAATTTTTTTTATTACTGAAAAATCATGGCTTCTGTGTCCATTGTAAACAGAAAAGTACCAACTAAGTAATGGCCAAGGGTGCAGAAGTCAGAAATTTCGTTATTAGGTCGCGGGATACGAAAACAACCCTACCTATTTTTATTGTATTGTACAGTACACACACATATACACACACATAATTACAGCTACAACTACTAGCTTAAGATGCTACTGATACGGTAATGCTATAGGCTCCCTTCTCCTACTCTCTCACTCTTTACTACCCTTCCGTTTAACAAAGGTGAGAGAAAGGCTGAGGAGTGATAGAGGGGAAGGAAAAGCTCGTGTAGAGAGTAAGTGGCTAACGGACGGAGGAACTAACCAAGTGACTAAGGAAAGAACAAGCAGAATTATTCTATGATGTTTTTTGCTGAGATATTTTTTTTTTTTTTTTTTTGTGGAAGTAAAATTCACCTTTGATTCTGAGAAACCCATTGCTTCATCCGACACAAACGCAGGGGATATTAGAACGGAGAGGAAATGTAAAGCGCACGACTGGAGAAGACAAAAACAAAGAAAACGTTAAAATGTCAATTTAGGAAAGAAAACAAAGATAAGGATAGAAAAACGACTGAAAAAAAAAAAGTTAAAAACAGTGTCGGGGGCCAAAATCGTTTATTTTCTTGATAAGAACCTATCAACAAAAACACATTTGTTACAGAATCTGGTTGAGTGGGATTCGACAAATGAACTATGGAAGCCAGTCAAGGTAACAAATGTTTAGGATCATTTGATTTTTATCTGTTGATTAAAAACAAAAAAAAATGAATTAAAATAAAACAGCAAAAAAAAGTTGTTTAACTAGGGTTCGGATAGTGGAGTTGGTGGGTAGATGTTATTGAGGGAAAGTGCAGTACAAAAAAAAAAGATTGTATGGAAGGTCATGGAAAATCCTTATCGAATTTCAACATTTACTTTTAGATTTAAATTTGGTTTTTATACGATTCCTCGCGTTTCTAGAATTGCACAAAAGCAATTAAGCTTAAATCCTAAATTACTCGGTTGTCACACATGAAATGATGTGTGTTTTGGTTGGTTGTTGACCCGATCGTCAAATGAAACAACCTTCTTTAGTATACAAAAAAAAAATCTTCAGTTCTTTCTGACTCTTTTTCTTTCCAAATAATGTTTCTTTCAATATATTGTTAATTATAAGCCCAATAAAAATAATTACAAAAAACCCCAAAAAACAATGTCGAGTAATTTTACTGAATGAGTAAAAAATGGATCATTCTGTCTGTAAAGAATTTCGGAATATCAAGGTAGACTTTGGTAATTGTATTGTTGTAATAAGAACTGTACAGAGATAGTTTCAGAAGTTTTGTTCGAGAAATCATAGTCTTGAAAATAAACAAAAGGGAAAGACGTCGATCTGTTATCAGATCAATTGAATGCGTGGCTTGATCAAAATCCAAGAAGTACAATCCAAAGTCTGACATCTGAAATCTCGCACAATTGTTTCTTAGAACTTTTTTTTATAATCATATCGCCCCAAGCAAGGCACTTTACTGCCACTGCTTTGCAGGGGGTTACATAGGAGGAAAGTTATGAGAAAAAAGTTACAGGTTATAGGGGATGTCAGGAAGTGAGGAAGAGAAGAATGACTGTGACCATAAAGTGAGGGATCAACTTATATATTGATTAAAATCTAGAATTGACCCCCCACTTTACACCCATATCATGATTTATTTATTTTTTTATAATCATATCTCAAGCAAGGTTGCAGCAACTGTTTTGCAGGGATTTACATAAGAGGAAGGTTATGAGAAAGAGTGACAGGTCATAGGGGGTGTCAGGAAATGGGTAAGAGAAGGATGACTGTGGCCATAAAGTAAGAGATCAGTTTATATATTGATTGTAATGTAGAATGAACCCCCACTTTATATCCACATTATAATAGGACAGAATTTTTTTTTTAATAATCATATCGTCCCAAGTAAGGCTTTTTACTGCCACTGTTTTGCAGGGGGTTACATAGGAGGAAAGTTATGAGAAAGAGTGACAGGTTATAGGGGGTGTCAGGAAATGGGTAAGAAAAGGATGACTGTGGCCATAAAGTAAGAGACCAGTTTATATATTGATTGAAATGTAGAATGAACCCCCACTTTATATCCACATTATAATAGTACAGAAATTTTTTTAAATAATCATATCGTCCCAAGTAAGGCTTTTTACTGCCACAGTTTTGCAGGGGGTTACATAGGAGGAAAGTTATGAGAAAGAGTGAGAGGTTATTGGGGGTGACAGGAAGTGAGGAAGAGAAGAGTGACTGGCCATAAAGTGAGGGATCAAGTTATATATTGATTACAATCTAGAATTGAACCCCCCACTTTATACCCACATCATGATCTTTTTTTTTTTTTAATAATCATATCTCCCCAAGCAAGGCATTTTACTGCCACTGTTTTGCAGGGGGTTACATAAGAGGAAAGTTATGAGAAAGAGTGACAGGTTATAGGGGGTGTCAGGAAGTGGGTAAGAAAAGGATGAGAATACTGATGAGAGTGGAGTGGACGGAGAAAGGAGCATGAAAGAGAGATCTTAAATCTAGAATATAAATGTATAGAAACTTACATTGCCACAGTGAGGGATCGGTTTATTTATTGATTATAATCTAGAATTGACCCCCACTTTATAACCACATTATGTTTTTTTTTTATAATCATATCGTCCCAAGCAAGGCATTTTACTGCCACTGTTTTGCAGGGGGTTACATAGGAGGAAAGTTATGAAAAAGAGTCACAGGTTATAGGAGGTGTCAAGAAGTGGGTAAGAGAAAGATGAGAATACTGATGAGAGTGGAGTGGACGGAGAAAGGAGCATGAGAGAGAGGATGCAGGTTTGTGAGATAAGAGATGACTATTGACTTTACATTTAAATTCTTGGATATTGTAGCTGTCCGGGAAGCAATTAAACGGAAGGGAATTCCACAGGCGGAAAGTGCGAGAAAAGAAGCTTATGAAGTAGAATTTGTGTTTACAATTTATCAGTTTCACAGTAAATGGGTGGGACCTAGTTGCTAATCTTGTAGCTCGAGTAAATTCATACTGAGCTAAGTTTATCGGAGCAGAAACCGTGAAAGTATTTGTAGAAGAGACACAGGGAAGCCACATTGCGCCGGTGAGAAAGTGACTGTATCTGAGCTGCCAAGTCAAGATCTATCACATTACAGATTCGCCGTTGGATTTTGTCAAGGACACCTAGGTGAATAGAAGGAGCACCCGACCAGATATGGCAGCAGTATTCAATGCACAGAGGGATGGTAGATTTATGTATGTGCAGGATTGTTTCAGGCGGAAAAAACTTCTTGGCCCTAC
The DNA here is from genome assembly GCA_037127315.1 of Ascarosepion bandense. Lineage (NCBI taxonomy): Eukaryota > Metazoa > Mollusca > Cephalopoda > Sepiida > Sepiidae > Ascarosepion > Ascarosepion bandense. The sequence continues at coordinate 153,851 of JBBBDQ010029735.1, read as the reverse complement.
ACAGAGAACCGTATTTCTTAGCAGCGGATTTAGCTATGGATTCGATATAAGTCTTAAAAGCAATTAGAAAAGTAAAAAAAAAATGAATAGGTTTATACTTCATAAATTGGATGAGACTGAAACATATATAAAAATATCTAAACCTATTTATAAATGGAACTTTGTGTGTGTGTGTCTGTGTGTGTGTCCTTACCTATAGACTCCGAAACGGCTGAACCGATTTTCTTGAAAATTTACACAGTTGTACTACAAGCGTCTGCGAGTGTTCTTAGCTAGGTTTTGTGTCAAGGTACCCCCGATAAATATCGAAAAATGATAATCAAAAAATAGAGTTATAAAAGGGGTGGTCCGATTTTAATCAAATTTGATACACTCATAGACAAAGACATAAGAAACGATATTCAGAAGTTTCAAGGTTGCAGTTCTTACAATAGTGCAGAAAATCGATAATATATATAAATGGCAAAATGTTTGTGTGTGTGTCTGTTTATCTGCCTGTATGTCTGTATTTTTTCAACCCTTCTATTTTAGTTTTCTTCTTCGGGTTTGGCTCTAAGTAGGTATAATTGTAGTTCTTAGTCTCAGCCATGATACCATTTACTCACAGGACTTATTTAGCCTTCAAAATTCAGTTTACGACGAAAAAAACTTATTTGATATCGACACCAGGAAATCAAAATTTGACTTATATCCATTCATTTTTCTTTCAGTCTACGGTTTCGCTTTAACTGGAAACAACTATTGCTTTTTAGTCTTACGTGCCAACGTCCAAAGAGTCTGAGCTCCAGGACCATGGATTAGTTTCAAAGCTTTCATTACACTCGAGCAACGCCATGCTATACTGCTCGTATAGAAATAAAAAGATAATTAACCATTTATCAAGTATACCTGTCTCCTTACTTCTCTTTCATTATTAGTACATATATATATATATATATATATATATATATATATATATATATAGGGTGTCCATAAAGTTCATGTGCAGTTTAAAAATTTATAACTTTATTTGTATTTGCGATAGAAATAATTTCTAAAAAGCATTAAAAAGAAATAAATCTATATTTTTAAGGTTTTATTGAAATTTTATTTAAGTTTCCACATGTCCTCCATCATTAGCAATACAAAGGGTAATACGATTTTGCAGTTCACGGAAAACATTTGCCAACTGATTTACAGTAATGTCTGAAATCATATCAGTTATTTTAGCTTTCAAATCTTCTAATGAACTTGATTTGGTTGCATACACAATTGCTTTCAAATATCAGTTGAAGCCATGGATCAAATTGATTCCGAAAAAAGAAAATATTTTTTCACTTATCTAAAAATTGTTACAAATTTTTTGGTAAAGAATTATTCAATAACTATACTTAAAAATAGGTACATTAAACTTTATAAAATGTTTTAAAGATTATTTCTATCACAAACTTTGTATTTTGTCTAGAATCTCGAGACTTATCGCAGAAAATACCAGACCAGATATAGCAGCACTATTCAATGCACGTTCGAATGGTAGAATTATAAATGTGCAAGATGGATTATTGTGTAGAAAAACTGTCAGACTCGACACAGTAAAGAAACCTTCTAAGAAGTACTTGAAACTTTTCCTGACACCTCTATAAATCATTATGTTAAGCTTGGTTACTTCAACTCACTTTTTTATTCGCTATTTCAATTGCAATGGTGTTCTAGACTACAGGTCTACTCATGTTGCAAATGATATACAATCAATAATCGGTAATCAATGCACAGGCGAATGGTAAATTTATAAGTGCCAAGTAAAATTATTACAAGAGTAATTTGAAAATGTGTTCTGGTAATTTCTTTTTAATTACTGTCTCAAAACGTCTTCAATCAAGGTCTCTAATTGGTTTTTCTATAAGAGTAAATTAATTATTACGATGTTTTACACTTGGACCCACCAGAAGATTTAGAAGAAGTTTTTGTGGCTTGTACATGGAAGTGGGGGTGTGCGTTGTGATGCAGAGAAGTGCGTTGGGGTGCAGTGGATATCGAATCGGAACAAGAGATCGGGGTGCCGTGTTCGAATTCCATTTGAATTGCTTGCATTCACTTACGCTCAAATACCCTCGAAAAAGTTATTGATCCGTCTCTTCGCTCCAGTTATGGATTAAATAATAGAACAGATTGGGTTCTGTAGCCTTGGCTGGCAACCAGTCTACCACAGAAAGCAATGGCAACCTACTGTGGGATAATCTGCCCAGTCAGTCATGTCTCTTTCAATACATGATCGCCCATAGCGTGTATCACGTATGGCACTTTACTGACTGACTGAATGTAATAGTTGGAATCGTGATTAAGGCTTCTACTTGACATAAAGTGGGGGATCGGTTTTATATTGTTATGAAGAGATAAAATGATCCCCTACTAATTATTACTTAATAATATAATACATCTTTTCTCCCTCTAGCTATTAGTCAAATAATAGAACAGATTGGGTTCCGTAGCCTTGGCTGGCAACCAGTCTACCGCAGAAAGCAATGGCAACCTACTGCGGGATAATCTTCTGCCCAGTCAGTCATGTCTTTTTCGGGACATGATCGCCAAAGCGTGTATCACGTATGGCACTTAACTGACTGACTATATATTTCAGATGTATCATAGAAAATTAGAAATTTTTTTGGTACGATATAGTTAATCTCCTTTTCTTGTTTCAGACGTCGTTTAAAAATTAAAACTTTTTCTTACATGCAAAACTGGAGTCAATGTATGGATTCAATCTATGCACAAAATATACCAATTCAGTAGCAACATTAAATATGGCCGTAATATTTGATGGCACGTTTACAAAATATTTTTTAAATTTTATTGATATAGCCCGGCATTGCCCGTGCAACGCGGAACATTTTAGTCGTAGAAGATGCCAATGAGAAGAGTAGATGGAAATCATTTATTGAAAGTTGGAAGGGAGAGCTGAGGCTGAGAGCTGAGTTAAATTTTGATAATATTGAATTCCTTTAAAACTCGGTTATATAAAAATAATTATATAAAAAAGTATTTCAAAATTGTTAAAATATTCCATTTAAAAAATCTGTTTTCTTTTGTTTTGAGTAAACGTGATTTGATGTTTTGCGTGACATTATAGACAACACTGCGTTTGTTTTTGTTTCAAAATTACGGGGGAAAATATTTACATTTTTTGGTGACTAAATGAATTTAAAATAAAAATAAAAATTATTTATTTTGTTTTACTGAAATTAGAAATATAAAACCTATTACGCTCTCAGTTCAGAAATTTTCGAAGAATATTTAAAAATGTAGATATTTAATTTTAGAGAAAAACTTACATTAATGCCACACGAATTACAGACAGTTGATTTCCTGCATGAATTATTTAGCGAAAAAAAAGCTTTTTTTTTTAATTTTATTTTTTGAAGTATGAAATAGTAAATCTGAAAAAACAATACGTTTTCGGATCTCAGTGTCGTATTTTTCGTTCTCTGTGAGATATCACCCAACAGTTCAGTACTCTTTTTCTTGTTTCTAACAAGGGCTTTCTTTACCTTAATACTCTGCTTAGACTTTAGATGGCATCTTCTGAGATGCTTACTTTGTTGTATTTGTTTGATTATTGTGTCTATGATTTGTACTTTGCGCAGGGGCTCATCTTTTGTCGGACAACTATTCATTCCGTCCTCTTGTAATTAATGTTTAGTCTTTTCTTCTTGCTTTTTTCCCTGCCTTTTTTAGGATCTTTTTGGCCTCCCTTCCGTGTCTGCTAGCATCAGTATTCCGTATTTACATTATTTTCCTCCTCTTTGTTTCCATTTGTACGACGTTTCGGCAGTTGTACACTCCGGCCTTCTTCAGGTGCCAGGAATTTCGAATCGAACCCTTTATGACAATCACTGGGGTATATTTGGAGTATTTACATTATTCGGACTATTGTCCTCCTCTTTGTTTCCATTTGTACGACGTTTCGGCAGTTGTACACTCCGGCCTTCTTCAGGTGCCAGGAATTTCGAATCGAACCCTTTATGACAATCAGTGGGGTATATTTGGAGTATTTACATTATTCGGACTATTTTCCACCTCTTTGTTTCCATTTGTACGACGTTTCGGCAGTTGTACACTCCGGCCTTCTTCAGGTGCCAGGAATTTCGAATCGAACCCTTTATGACAATCAGTGGGGTATATTTGGAGTATTTACATTATTGGGACTATTGTCCTCCTCTTTGTTTCCATTTGTACGACGTTTCGGCAGTTGTACGCTCCGGCCTTCTTCAGGTGCTAGGAATTTCGAACCGAACCCTTTATTAGAATCACTAGGGAATATCATCCTCCTTTCTTGCGTAAAGCTCGATTGGAAGTCATGAGTTATCTCTCTCTAAACCTGCAAGTTACTTGTTCACAAATGCTGTAGCCAGATATTGAACTCACAGCTCTAACAGTCAAGTCAGGAACTTAAGGACACATGGCCCACTGGATATAGACATTGATCAGTTCCTGTGACTTGACCCAAATATTTATGATTTTCAATAGTCCGAATAATGTACATACTGTAAATACTACCGCATCTAAAAAATATAGACAAAGATACTAGATTAGTAACTAGGTCCCACCCTTTAACAGTGAAACCGATGAAATGTAACCGCAATTTCTACTCCAACAGCTTCTTTTCTCGCACTTCCCGCCTGTGGAATTCCCTTCCGTATACTTGCTTCCCCGACAGCTACAATCTCCATGAGTTTAAATATAAGGTCAATAGACACCACCTAACACACTAAATCGCATCCATTCTCTCAAACACTCTGCCCACCTACGCAAACCTCACCCTCTGTATCCTTACCCGTCTATCACCCTCCTTCTGACATTTCCTATATCTAACCACTCTTTCTCATCACTTTCCCCTATGTAACCCCCTAACCACTCTTCCTCATCACTTTCCCCTATGTAACCCCCTAACCAAGCTTTCTCATCACTTTCCCCTATGTAACCCCCTAACCACTCTTTCTCATCACTTTCCCCTATGTAACCCCCTAACCACTCTTTCACATCACTTTCCCCTATGTAACCCCCTAAGCACACTTTCTCATCACTTTCCCCTATGTAATCCCCTAACCACTCTTTCTCATCACTTTCTCCTATGTAACCCCCTATCCACTCTTCCTCATCACTTTCCCCTATGTAACCCCCTAACCACTCTTTCTCATCACTTTCTCCTATGTAATCCTCTAACCACTCTTTCTCATCACTTTCCCCTATGTAACCCCCTAAGCACACTTTCTCATCACTTTCCCCTATGTAATCCCCTAACCACTCTTTCTCATCACTTTCTCCTATGTAACCCCCTAACCACTCTTTCTCATCACTTTCCCCTATGTAACCCCCTAACCACTCTTTCTCATCACTTTCCCCTATGTAACCCCCTAAGCACACTTTCTCATCACTTTCCCCTATGTAATCCCCTAACCACTCTTTCTCATCACTTTCCCCTATGTAACCCCCTATCCACTCTTCCTCATCACTTTCCCCTATGTAACCCCCTAACCACTCTTTCTCATCACTTTCTCCTATGTAATCCTCTAACCACTCTTTCTCATCACTTTCCCCTATGTAACCCCGTAACCACTCTTTCACATCACTTTCCCCTATGTAACCCCCTAAGCACACTTTCTCATCACTTTCCCCTATGTAATCCCCTAACCACTCTTTCTCATCACTTTCTCCTATGTAACCCCCTAACCACTATTTCTCATCACTTTCCCCTATGTAACCCCCTAACCACTCTTTCTCATCACCTTCCCCTATGTAACCCCCTAAGCACACTTTCTCATCACTTTCCCCTATGTAATCCCCTAACCACTCTTTCTCATCACTTTCCCCTATGTAACCCCCTATCCACTCTTCCTCATCACTTTCCCCTATGTAACCCCCTAACCACTCTTTCTCATCACTTTCTCCTATGTAATCCTCTAACCACTCTTTCTCATCACTTTCCCCTATGTAACCCCCTAACCACTCTTTCACATCACTTTCCCCTATGTAACCCCCTAACCACTCTTTCACATCACTTTCCCCTATGTAACCCCCTAACCACTCTTTCTCATCACTTTCCCCTATGTAACACCCTAACCACTCTTTCTCATCACTTTCCCCTATGTAACTCCCTATCCACTCTTCCTCATCACTTTCCCCTATGTAACCCCCTAACCACTCTTTCTCATCACTTTCTCCTATGTAATCCTCTAACCACTCTTTCTCATCACTTTCCCCTATGTAACCCCCTAACCACTCTTTCACATCACTTTCCCCTATGTAACCACCTAACCACTCTTTCTCATCACTTTCTCCTATGTAACCACCTAACCACTCTTTCTCATCACTTTCTCCTATGTAATCCCCTAACCACTCTTTCTCATCACTTTCCCCTATGTAACCCCCTAACCACGCTTTCTCATCACTTTCCCCTATGTAACCCCCTATCCACTCTTCCTCATCACTTTCCCCTATGTAACCCCCTAACCACTCTTTCTCATCACCTTCTCCTATGTAATCCTCTAACCACTCTTTCTCATCACCTTCTCCTATGTAATCCCCTAACCACTCTTTCTCATCACTTTCCCCTATGTAACCCCCTAACCACGCTTTCTCATCACTTTCCCCTATGTAACCCCCTATCCACTCTTCCTCATCACTTTCCCCTATGTAACCCCCTAACCACTCTTTCTCATCACCTTCTCCTATGTAATCCTCTAACCACTCTTTCTCATCACTTTCCCCTATGTAACCCCCTAACCACTCTTTCTCATCATTTTCTCCTATGTAACCACCTAACCACTCTTTCTCATCACTTTCTCCTATGTAATCCCCTAACCACTCTTTCACATCACTTTCCCCTATGTAACCCCCTAACCACTCTTCCTCATCACTTTCCCCTATGTAACCCCCTAACCACTCTTTCACATAACTTTCTCCTATGTAATCCCCTAACCAGTCTTCCTCATCACTTTCCCCTATGTAACCCCCTAACCACTCTTTCACATCACTTTCTCCTATGTAATCCCCTAACCACTCTTTCTCATCACTTTTCCTTATGTAACCCGCTAACCACTCTTTCTCATCACTTTCCCCTATGTAACCCCCTAACCACTCTTTTTCATCACTTTCCCCTATGTAACCCCCTAACCACTCTTTCTCATCACTTTCCCCTATGTAACCCCCTAACCACTCTTTCTCATCACTTTCTCCTATGTAATCCCCTAACCACTCTTTCTCATCACTTTCACCTATGTAATCCCCTAACCACTCTTTCTCATCACTTTCACCTATGTAACCCCCTAACCACTCTTTCACATCACTTTCCCCTATGTAACCCCCTAACCACTCTTTCTCATCACTTTCCCCTATGTAATCCCCTAACCACTCTTCCTCATCACTTTCTCCTATGTAACCCCCTAACCACTCTTTCTCATCACTTTCTCCTATGTAATCCCGTAACCACTCTTTCTCATCACTTTCCCCTATGTAATCCCCTAACCACTCTTCCTCATCACTTTCTCCTATGTAACCCCCTAACCACTCTTTCACATCACTTTCCCTATATAACCCCCTAACCACTCTTTCTCATCACTTTCCCCTATGTAATCCCCTAACCACTCTTTCTCATCACTCTCCCCTATGTAACCCCCTAACCACTCTTTCACATCACTTTCCCCTATGTAACCCCCTAAGCACTCTTTCTCATCACTTTCCCCTATGTAATCCCCTAACCACTCTTTCTCATCACTTTCCCCTATGTAAACCCCTAACCACTCTTCCTCATCACTTTCCCCTATGTAACCCCCCTAACCACTCTTTCTCATCACTTTCTCCTATGTAATCCCCTAACCACTCTTTCATATCACTTTCCACTATGTAACCCCCTAACCATTCTTTCACATCACTTTCCCCTATGTAACCCCCTAACCACTCTTTCTCATCACTTTCCCCTATGTAACCCCGTAACCACTCTTCTTCATCACTTTCCCCTATGTAACCCCCTAACCACTCTTTCTCATCACTTTCTCCTATGTAATCCTCTAACCACTCTTTCTCATCACTTTCCCCTATGTAACCCCCTAACCACTCTTTCACATCACTTTCCCCTATGTAACCACCTAACCACTCTTTCTCATCACTTTCCCCTATGTAACCCCCTAACCACTCTTTCTCATCACTTTCTCCTATGTAATCGCCTAACCACTCTTTCTCATCACTTTCCCCTATGTAACCCCCTAACCACTCTTCCTCATCAGTTTCCCCTATGTAACCCCCTAACCACTCTTTCACATCACTTTCTCCTATGTAATCCCCTAACCACTCTTTCTCATCACTTTCCCCTATGTAACCCCCTAACCACTCTTTCTCATCACTTTCCCCTATATAACCCCCTAGCCACTCTTTTTCATCACTTTCCCCTATGTAACCCCCTAACCACTCTTTCTCATCACTTTCCCCTATGTAACCCCCTAACCACTCTTTCTCATCACTTTCCCCTATGTAACCCCCTAACCACTCTTTCTCATCACTTTCTCCTATGTAACCCCCTAACCACTCTTTCTCATCACTTTCCCCTATGTAACCCCCTAACCACTCTTTTTCATCACTTTCCCCTATATAACCCCCTAACCACTCTTTCTCATCACTTTCCCCTATATAACCCCCTAACCACTCTTTTTCATCACTTTCCCCTATGTAACCCCCTAACCACTCTTTCTCATCACTTTCCCCTATGTAACCCCCTAACCACTCTTTCTCATCACTTTCCCCTATGTAACCTCCTAACCACTCTTTCTCATCACTTTCCCCTATGTAACCCCCTAACCACTCTTTCTCATCACTTTCCCCTATGTAATCCCCTAACCACTCTTTCTCATCACTTTCCCCTATGTAACCCCCTAACCACTCTTTCACATCACTTTCCCTATGTAACCCCCTAACCACTCTTTCACATCACTTTCCCCTATGTAACCCCCTAACCACTCTTCCTCATCACTTTCTCCTATGTAACCCCCTAACCACTTTTCTCATCACTTTCTCCTATGTAATCCCCTAACCACTCTTTTTCATCACTTTCCCCTATGTAACCCCCTAACCACTCTTCCTCATCATTTTCCCCTATGTAACCCCCTAACCACTCTTTCACATCACTTTCCCTATGTAACCCCCTAACCACTCTTTTTCATCACTTTCGCCTATGTAACCCCCTAACCACTGTTTCTCATCACTTTCCCCTATGTAACCCCCTAACCACTCTTTCACATCACTTTCCCCTATGTAACCCCCTAACCACTCTTTCTCATTACTTTCCCCTATGTAACCCCCTAACCACTCTTCCTCATCACTTTCCCCTATGTAACCCCCTAACCACTCTTTCTCATCACTTTCTCCTATGTAATCCCCTAACCACTCTTTCTCATCACTTTCCCCTATGTAAACCCTAACCACTCTTCCTCATCACTTTCCCCTATGTAACCCCCTAACCACTCTTTCTCATCACTTTCCCCTATGTAACCCCCTAACCACTCTTCCTCATCACTTTCCCCTATGTAACCCCCTAACCACTCTTTCTCATCACTTTCCCCTATGTAATCCCCTAACCACTCTTTCTCATCACTTTCCCCAATGTTACCCCCTAACCACTCTTTCACTTCACTTTCCCCTATGTAATCCCCTAACCACTCTTTCCCATCACTTTCCCCTATGTAACCCCCAACCACTATTTCTCATCACTTTCGCTTATATAACCCCCTGCGCCATTGTGGCTGTGAAATGCCTTGCTTAGGGTGCAATGATTTAAATAAGTACCAGCATATCTTCTGTTTTTAAAATTGTAGCCACTAATAATTAATTCTGGTTGAACATATACTTTTTTCAGAATTGCCTGGGATAAATTCGCCCAAGTGAGGAAGGAGGGCTTAGAAAATTTGATGTTCACGAGACGGATAGAATAAAGGAAAGACAAGGGAAAGAAATGCACGATGGACATGAGTAGATGGATGACGGAACTGGGAAACTTTCACTAGAAACAAAGAAGAGAGTACTGAATTGTTATGTGATGTCAGTTCTTCAATATGGAAGTGAATGCTGGACAATATCATCGAATCAACTGAAATGTGGTTCTACAGAAGGATGCTGAGGATCTCATGGATAGAGCATGTGGACAATGATGAGGTCTGGGAAAGGTTGGAAACGAAAAGGACATTACTAATGAGCATCAGGAAGAGAAAGTTATAGTTCTTGGGACATGCAATGGGGAAGGAGGGCTTGGAGAACCTGATACTAACAGGCCAGATAGAGGGAAAAAGAGACAGGGGAAAGCAGCGGATAACATATTCGAAGGACCTAATCATTTGGAACGAGGAATGCATGGTGTAACAGGAGAAGGCGTGCTAAGAGCCACCAGGGATAGGAAAATGTGGAAAGCCATGATCGCCTACGTCCTGAATGGACAGGGCACATTGAATAAGAATATATATGCCAACTGTTTATAAGAAACTAGCAGTATAGCCCGGCGTTAATCGGGTGTAATGGAGGCTTTAAAACTAATCCATGGTCCTGGAGCTCAGACTCTTTGGACGTTGGCACGAAAGACTAAAAAGTAATAGTTGTTTCCAGTTAAAGCGAAATCGTAGACTGAAAGAAAAATGAATGGATGTAAGTCAAATTTTGATTTCCTGGTATCGATATCAAATAAGTTTTTTCGTCGTTAACTGAATTTTGAAGGCTAAATAAGTCCTCTGAGTAAATGGTATCATGGCTGAGACTAAGAACTACAATTATACTTACTTAGAGCCAAACACGAAGCAAAAACTAAAATAAAAGGGCTGAAAAAAATACAGACATACAGGCAGATAAACAGACACACACACAAGCATCTTGCCTTTCATATATATATATATTATCGATTTTCTGCACTATTGTAAGAACTGCAACCTTGAAACTATTGAATATCGTTTCTTATGTCTTTGTCTATGAGTGTATCAAATTTGATTAAAATCGGACCACTCTTTCTATAACCCAATTTTTTCGATTGCTGATTGTTGATTTTACCTCGACACAAAACCTAACTAAGAACACTCGCAGACGCTTACAACTGTGTAAATTTTCAAGAAAATCGGTTCATCCGTTTCGGAGTCTATAGGTAACGGACACACACAGACACACACACACAGACACACACACGTTTCATTTATAAATATTTCTTAGATTTTAATGTGGATTTGAAGGGCCTGAGCGGGTGGATGGCAGAACGGGGGCTGTGAGATGTTATAAGAGAAAGTGTGCTAAGAACCACCAGGGATAGGAAGACGTGGAGGCCATAAACACTACACCCTGACGGAAAAGTC
>JBBBDQ010029735.1:132500-140000 GCA_037127315.1 Ascarosepion bandense | reverse complement strand
CTAATGGGTCACTTAATGTCGAAATTTAATTTTCTTGGAATCTTTGATTTAATTTGTTTGTTTAACGGCATATCAAAATATAATGGGTCACTTAATGTCGAAATTTAATTTTCTTGAAATCTTTTATTTGATTTGTTTTTTAACGTCATATCAACATCTAATGGGTCACTTAATGTCGAAATTTAATTTTCTTGGAATCTTTAATTTGATTTGTTTGTTTAACGGCATATCAAAATATAATGGGTCACTTAATGTCGAAATTTAATTTTCTTGGAATCTTTGATTTGATTTGTTTGTTTAACGTCATATCAACATCTAATGGGTCACTTAATGTCGAAATTTAATTTTCTTGAAATCTTTTATTTGATTTGTTTTTTAACGTCATATCAACATCTAATGGGTCACTTAATGTCGAAATTTAATTTTCTTGGAATCTTTGATTTGATTTGTTTGTTTAACGGCATATCAACATCTAATGGGTCACTTAATGTCGAAATTTAATTTTCTTGAAATCTTTTATTTGATTTGTTTTTTAACGTCATATCAACATCTAATGGGTCACTTAATGTCGAAATTTAATTTTCTTGGAATCTTTGATTTGATTTGTTTTTTTAACGGCATATCAACATCTAATGGGTCACTTAATGTCGAAATTTAATTTTCTTGGGATCTTTGATTTGATTTGTTTGTTTAACGGCATATCAACATCTTATGGGTCTATACAGGGTAGATGAAGAAAGTCATAAGAAATTGCTACAAATAAATTACAAGAAAACCGATTCAATGGTCATCAGCAAATGGACGAGCCCAAAATGCCAAATGCAGGTTGGGGATACTAAAATCAAGCAAGCATAAAAATTTAAGTAGTTGGAAAGTGTTCTAAGGGGAGACAGAAAGTGCGACACTGAGATCCGAAGGCGAATTGGCATGGCGATGGACACATTCCAGAAGCTGAGTAAAGTATTAAGAGACAGGAAAATGTTGCTAGAAACAAAGAAGAGAATATTGGATTTCTGTGTAATGTCAGTTCTTCAATATGGCAGCGAATGCTGGACAATATCATCAAAGTTGAAGGAAAAAATTGAAGCAGCTGAAACGTGGTTCTACAGAAGCATACTGGACATAAGGTGGGGGATCAGTTCCATATTACAAACAATACATAAACTGACCCCTCACTTTGTGGTCAGAACAGTTTCTATACACTTATATTCCTGTGATCCAAAGGCACAAGGATTCATTCCAGGAGCTGAGAAGAGTACTAAGAAACAGAACAATTTCGCTAGAAACAAAGAAGAGAGTACTGAATTGCTATGTGATGTCAGTTCTTCAATATGGCAGTGAGTGCTGGACAATATCATCGAAGATGAAGAAAAAACTTGAAGCAGCTGAAATGTGGATCTACAGAAGGATGCTGAGAATATCGAGCATGTGAGCAATGATGAGGTTTTGGAAAGGATGGAAACGAAAAGGAAAATACTGAGCATCAGGAAAAGACAGTTAAAGTTCTTGGGCCATTTAATGAGGAAGGAGGGCTTGGAGAACCTGATACTAACAGGCCAGGTAGAAGGGAAAAGAGAAAGGGGAAAGCAGCGGATAACATATTTGAAGGGCCTGAGCAAGTGGATTGCAGAGTGGCGTTTGGGTGGGGTAACATGAGAAAGTGTGCTCACAGCCACCAATTATAGGAAGACGTGGAAGGCCATGAACGCCTACGTCCTGAAAGGACAAGCCACATAGAAGAAGAAGGGCTTTCTTTTTCCGAAAATGTCTTGCTGGCGATTTTTCTCCTCCTTTTTCAATAAAGCATTGATGTTTCATTTTCTTACTATAAAATGTATTGCTGGTATTAATACAATAATGTATCTTTATACTTTCATAATGTTTTGACCCCAGTTTCCGGGGTCACTATTTGCCTATAACTTGCACCCTAAGCAGTGCTACCTCCCCGGGTCAGTGTGGTCCTGGGAACAACAGCAATTAAGAGGCCGTTCCACGTTTCTCAAATCCTCCAAATCAGAAGCCTTGCTGCCGGATGTAGTTTATCGTCATACCAATGAAAGATTGGCACAACGCCATGAGACAGACTAGTAAATGAATCATCATAATTGCTAGAAAATCCCTTTATCACATCGTTAAGCGTGCTAAGAGTCACCAGAGATAGGGAGACGGGGAAGACAATGATCGCCTACGTCCTGAAAGGGCAGGGCACATAGAAGAATAAGATATATGCCAACTGTTCATAAGAAATTATAATGTGGATATAAAGTGGGGGATCAAATTTATATTATAATCAATATATAAACTGATCCCCCATTTCATGGTCACACTAGTTTCCATACATTTATAATCTAGATTTGTTGTCTTGAGCTAATGGATGACAGAATAAGGGTTGTGTGGTGTAACAGGAGAAAGCGTGCTAAGAGCCACCAAGGATAGGGAGACGTGGGAGGCCATGATCGCCTACGTCCTGAAAGGACAGGGCACATAGAAGAAGAATATATATGCCAACTGTTTATAAGAAATTATAAAGTGGCTATAAAATGGGGGATCAATTCTATATTATAATCAATATATAAACTGATCCCTCATTTTGTGGCCATGCCAGTTTATATACATTTATAATCTAGATTTATTGTCTTGAGCTAGTGGATGACAGAACAAGGGTTGTGTGGTGTAACAGGAGAAAGCGTGATAAGAGCCACCAGGGATAGGGAGACGTGGAACGCCATAATCGCCTACGTCCTGAAAGAACATGGCACATAGAAGAAGAATATATATGCCAACTGTTTATAAGAAATTATGATATGGATATAAAATGGGGGATCAATTCTATATTATAATCAATATCTAAACTGATCCCCCATTTCGTGGCCTGAGCTTATGTTTAGGTTTAAAGACGCGAACATTTCACGGTTGAAAGTTCGTTGTTTGAGGATATTTTGACAATTTAAATTAAATCTTAATTAAACCGAAAATCATCAGTTACTTTTTTTTCTAAATTTCATTTTAAAAATTATTCTTGATTATAAAAATGTGGTCTTGTATTTCAAACACAGGAATCTGCTAAAAAGAAGATTAATACTAAAACAGGAAGTGTATTTCTGGGAAAACACATTGAACAATACTAAAACAGGAAGTGTATTTCTGGGAAAACACACTGAACAATACTAAAACAGGAAGTGTATTTCTGGGAAAACACATTGAACAATACTAAAACAGGAAGTGTATTTCTGGGAAAACACATCGAACGCCACCGAAAAAACACCGACACTGTACTAACTACCAAAACACAGAAAACAGACGTACAATAGAACCTGTTACATCCGAGATAGGTATCTCCACCCTCCATATATATATATATATATATATATATATATATATATATCCAAGTATGGGTGGAATAATATTCCCCATCCAAAGAAACACTATTTTTAAAAAAGTAGAGCTAATAATAATAATAATATTTATTAATAAATTATAACATTGATATGTTATAATATCACTACAAAAGTAGCTATTTTGTTTCGACACTTTTTGTGTCTTATCAAGTGATGTGCTTAAAAAAATATTTTCGAAATAAGCACATCACTTGATAAGACACAAAAAGTGTCGAAACAAAATAGCTACTTTTGTAGTGATATTATAACATATCAATGTTATAATTTATTAATAAATATTATATATATATATATATATATATATATATATATATATATATATATATATATATATTAATGCATGTTTCATTAAATAATATACTCAAGTTTTGTCGATTTATTTTATGTAATTTTTTTTCATATCGTCTGATAAGCTTAATAGCATTATCGTTGAAAGAGGAAAGAAAATCACAATATTCATATCTGTTTTTATTTAATCCTTTCTGAGCTTTCGGCTTACATCAGTCATTATCAAAGATGACAATTGTGTTGGTTGTAACAGTCAGTTGGCGGACGGACGATTGTAGTAGTCGTCTATTTTGTTTGTGTGGAGGATTGGCAAACACGTGCGTGCATGCTGGAAGCGAAAATCACACTACAGCTTGTGGCGTCTCACATGACCACACGAGAAAGGGGCGAGAAGTATTAAGTATGGAAAGCCATTGGGATAACCAATTGCTTCTGTTATCTATTATAGGCATTTGAGGATGCTTGTGGAGAATTCGTAGTTAATTTTGTTCAGGTTAGGTTTCAACTGTTTTATGTAAATGGCTTCGAATATTTTTAGCTTTTGTTTATTGTTTTCATGTTTAAATGTGGTTGTGTTTTTCGACGAGGATTTCACGGAATTGTGTATGTGGCCTGGTATGTTGCTTTAGATGTCTAAAAATGCTGGAATTATCGTGTCAAGCGTCGTGAGAGCGAGTTTGTAGTATATATATATTCCGTGAAATCCTCGTCGAAAAACACAACCATACTTAAACACGAATATATATATAACAATTGACCTCATAGTCTCTAATAACCCTACAACCACACAACTAAATCCTTTACAAAAAACCAATGTAGTTTATCCATTTTCAGAGATTATATCTCTGGTACTAATAATAAACCCACTACATATATTGGTTTTACTACAACCACGCCCTCCCGTAGACTTACCTGCCATCTTTCTGATCAGAGTTCAATTAAAAAATGTTACTTAGAAAAACATAGTCGTGTAGGTAATATTAAACAGATTTTAGTGGACAACACAAAAATACACTCATATATACAGTAAAAAGAACCTTCATATATTGGAACCCATACTAAACAAAATCACATTTCAGTCTGGTCATAACACATTACATTGCATTTAAACATATGGTTCTGTTAACAGTCACTCTCACGCGGAGTGACGTCATAGAAACGCATTACAAAATTTACGAACTGCGTCTGATATTCGGTGACTCTTATCGTTGCTTAGCAATGTTTTACGTAAACACAAGATTATATCATATTTGATGGTGGATGTCTTTATGTCAACGTTCCTGTAACCTCTCTGAAGATGGCCCATGTGAGCCGAAAGCTTAGAACCAGCATAATAAAAAATGTCTAAATGTTGGACAACTTTTGTCTTTATTTTCAACTGAAATTAAAGCCAAATTACGACGTTTCGAACGGCTCATTATTAAGCATAATAGACATTCATTTTCTCTTATATTTAACAGTATATGCTTAGAAAATTATCTGCTGCCTCGATACACTATATATATATATATATATATTGGTAGTTGTGAGTTATCTCCTTCTAACCCGACTCTCTAATTTACTTGCACACCAATTCTATAGCCTTGTATTGAAAGTCGGGTTAGAGGGAGATAGCACATGACTACCAAAAGCGGCTTTGCGCCAGGAATGAGAATGATATACTCCAGTGATTGTCATTCGAAATTCTTAGCACCTGAAGAGGGTAAAACGGCCGAATCGTCGTACGAATGGCAACAAAGATGAGGACCATAGTCCGAATAATGTAAATACTGTAAATACTACCTCATCTCAGAAATATAGACAAATAGAATGATCTATTATTAAACGTCGTACAAATGGCAACAAAGATGAGGACAATAGTCCGAATAATGTAAATACTGTAAATACTACCTCACCTCAGAAATATAGACAAATACAATGATCCATTATTAAACGTCGTACAAATGGCAACAAAGATGAGGACAATAGTCCGAATAATGTAAATACTGTAAATACTACCTCATCTCAGAAATATACACAAATACAATGATCCATTATTAAACGTCGTACAAATGGCAACAAAGATGAGGACAATAGTCCGAATAATGTAAATATTAGCAGCATTCATATTTATGATTGTGATTGCAATACATTCTTAAGGTTGTTAAGCGCAAATATTTAACGAGGCGATAGAGGAATTTCTACGGATAATTTCTAGAAATCGTCATGAGCTTTTTCAGTCATACAGTCATAATACACTGAATAATTAAGATTAACCAGAAATTTCAAGTCAGAAAACAGTGACCTTTTCATGACAAAAAACTGTTACTACTACTACTACTACTACTACTACTAATAATAATAATAATAATAATAATAATCATAATCATAATAATAATAATAATAATAATAACATTAATAGCCTTGCAATCCCAGTTGTCCAATATAGCTTTAACATCTTAAACTGGACTCTAAACGACATCAGGCGAATGGATGCTAAAACAAGAAAGCTTCTTTCTAAGCATAAGATGCATCATCCAAAGGCTGATGTAGACCGTCTATACATACCCCGTAAAGAAGGTGGAAGAGGTCTTATTCAGCTGGAATTGTCATACAAGACAACAACTATTGGCTTACTAACATACATAGAAACAACAAAGGATTGGATGTTACAATTAGTAAGGCAACATGATGAAAGAAAGAAAAAATATTCAATCATAAAAGAAGGCAGTAAATTCAAACAAGATTTACAGTTAGTAGATTCTGTAGAAAAGCAGAACGGAAGCCAAGAGCCGACTATTGCGGCAAAGAATATGAAAATGAAAGCCAAAGATAAAGCTCTTGAACAGATGAAACAGCGCTGGCAAGACAAACCTCTGCATGGCCAATATCCAGTACGTGCCAATAAATCCAATGTTGACAAAGTTAATACTCATCGATGGTTACGTGCATCTGGATTAAAGTCCGAAACTGAAGGCTTTATTCTTGCAGCACAAGACCAAAGTCTTTTCACGAGAAACTTTCAGGCAAATATTATGCATAATAATATGGATCCAAAATGCAGGTTTTGTGATAAACACCAAGAAACAATAGACCACCTAATCTCAGGCTGTTCTGTGCTTGCCCCAAATGAATATAAAAATCGCCACGATAGAGTTGGGCAATATTTACATTGGGCAATATGCAAACATTATGGAAAAGCTGTAGGCAAACACTGGTATGAACATCACCCAGCACCGGTTACAGAAATAGAATATGTAACCATTCTATGGGATTACACCATCTACACAGACAGAAAAATTGAAGCAAACAGGCCAGACATTATTGTTAAAAACCAGAAGGAGAAAACTTGTCTATTAATTGATATGGCTTGTCCAGCGGATTGTAACATAGCAATCAAGGAATTTGAAAAACTGTCAAAATATAAAGACCTGGAAATTGAAATAGAAAAAATGTGGAAATTGAAAACAAGAGTTGTGCCAGTGATAGTAGGTGCACTTGGAATGATAAAAAATGGAACAAAACAACACATTGAAAGAATCCCTGGAAACCCCAGCTTAAGAGACATACAAAAAATTGTATTATTAAGTACAGCCCACACACTAAGGAAAACTTTATCTATGTCATGCTGGAGATGATAGGGAAGATAGAAAAACATGAAATGGAGCCATAACAACACGCCACTACCTGCCTTAGGTCTCCCCGCAGACTTGGTTGGTAGTGAGACCAAAGCAGAAATCGAAATATGATGAAAAATGACATAATAATAATAATAATTGAAATAGAAAAAATGTGGAAATTGAAAACAAGAGTTGTGCCAGTGATAGTAGGTGCA
>JBBBDQ010029735.1:115000-127500 GCA_037127315.1 Ascarosepion bandense | reverse complement strand
AAAAG
Organism: Ascarosepion bandense; assembly: GCA_037127315.1. Classification (NCBI taxonomy): domain Eukaryota; kingdom Metazoa; phylum Mollusca; class Cephalopoda; order Sepiida; family Sepiidae; genus Ascarosepion; species Ascarosepion bandense. The sequence continues at coordinate 127,495 of JBBBDQ010029735.1, read as the reverse complement.
TGTTTTTACTCAAAGTAATTTAAACCTTTTAGCAACAGATGACAAATAGTCTAATTATATCTTTAAATAAACGTATTTTTTGCTTTTAATTTTTGTCTAATTTTAAAGATATATTCAAAGCTGAGTTGATAGAATAAAGATATATATTTGAAACGAAAATCATTTCATCTTTTTTTCTTCATTCATAGAATTAACCAACAATGTCAATTTATCTTGGCTGTAAAATTGATTAAACTTTAAGAAAGAAACCCTTTCAATAAAAAGCAAGTTATATAATTCTATAATAAATTTCTGTTACAATTCTTGTTCGAAATAAAGTTAAAATCTTTTTTTTTTACAAAAAAAAGAAAAAACGAAAAATGATTTACGCAAGATACATTAATAGATATTAATTTGAATGTTTTTCTTGAATATGGAAATATTGAACTTTCATTTCAGAAATATAATTTCTAATTGAATTAATTTACATATATCTCTTTTTTTTTTACATAGACAATAAAAATATTCAATACCTGAAAATGACTTAAATCCTTAAATATTTGAGAATAACTATTTTAAATTGAATCTTAAATTAAAGGTATTTGTTTTGGGTTTTTTTTTTAATTTATTTTATGCCTTATTTTTAATAAAATGGATTAACGAACAATTTAAAATAGACATTACTGAATGTTTATTACAAAGTTTTATCTTGACTTTAAAATTTTATACTTACTAAAAAAAAAATCTCAAAAAATAATTGTCTGTGATGGACGTTACTCGAGGAAAGCGTACGAAAGTTCAATACCAGTCTACAGCAGTGTTGAACAAGTAACTTGCAGAAAGATAATTACGACTTCCACTCGAGGCTTTACGCAAGGGCTAAGATGATATACCTCAGTTATTGTAATAAAGGGTTCGGTTCGAAATTCTTAGCATCTGATGAAGGCCGCAGCGTACAACGGCCGAAACGTCGTACAAATGGCAAGAAGGATGAAGACAATAGTTGGAATAATGTAAATATACTAAATTATGAAAATTTAATGAAATCTTTAAATGAATGTATTTGATTTTTGCTTTTATTTTATAAAGTATTTTCAAAGTTCAAAATGATTAAAAAAGGAAACTTTGAATGTTAAGTTTGTAGAATAGGGATATATTCTTGGGGCGAAACCCATTTCTTCTGTTTTCAATGTATCTTGGCTGTAAAATTGTTTGTTTAAATTTTAAGAAAGAAACAATTTCAATGCATATTAATGAAAAATAAAAAGAAATATACAAAAAATAATATCTAACTAAAATCGTACCGTGTAATTTTTTAAAATTTAATTTATTTAAAATAATCATAAATTTATTGAGATATTTAGTTTTTAAAATAGACACGAAAAAAAGGTTTAATCTCTAAAATAATTTAGACCCTTTAAAAATCATGGATAAATATCCCGATTAAATATTAAAGTAAAAGTATTTAATTTTTCTGTTTATATTCTTTATTTTAAAGATACAAAATGATTAGGAAAAAAGAACTTTTCAAAGTTAAGTCGATAGAATTTTCTTTGTTGCAAAAGAGTTTATATAAATTTCAGATAAAATCAGTTGCAATGAATATTAATTCATATAATCCTCTCTATTATAATGAAGAGAGTTGTGTATATATATATATATATATATATATATATATATATATATTACTAGCAGTATAACCCGGTGTTGCTCGGATGTAATGAAAGCTTTAAAACTAATCCATGGTCCTGGAGCTCACACTCTTTAGACGTTGGCACGAAAGAATAAAAAGGAAAAAGTTGTTTCTAGTTAAAGCGAAACTGTAGACTGAAAGAAAAATCAATAGATGTAAGTCAAATTTTGATTTACTGGTATCGATATCAAATAAGTGCTTTTCGTCGTAAACTGAATTTTGAAAACTAAATAAGTCCTCGGAGTAAATGGTATCATGGCTGAGACTAAGAACTACAATTATACCTACTTAGAGCCAAATCCGAAGCAAAAACTAAAATGATAGGGCTAAAAAAATAGAGACATACAGGCAGATAAACAGACACACACACACAAACATTTTGCCTTTTATATATATATATATATATATATTATCGATTTTCTGCACTATTGTAAGAACTGCAACCTTGAAACTTCTGAATATCGTTTCTTATGTCTTTGTCTATGAGTGTATCAAATTTGATTAAAATCGGACCACTCTTTCTATTACCCGATTTTTCGAATATCGATTTTCGATATTTATCGGGGGTACCTCGACACAAAACCTAGCTAAGAACATTCGCAGACGCTTATAGTACAACTGTGTAAATTTTCAAGAAAATTGGTTCATTTGTTTCGGAGTCTATAGGTAACGGACAGACACACACACAGACACACACACACACACACACACACACACACACACACACACACACACACACACACACACAAAGTTCCATTTATAAATAAGTTTAGATTACTATTAAAATATTTTTATTATAAGTGGTTATGGAGGACATAAATATATTCCAACAATCACGCTCAAGGGATGAGACAATAGCGAGACAGCGTTGGCTCAGTTCATTCTCTTTAGTGCCAGTTATTAAACTTTACTACCAGTCATGAAAGTTCTTGCTGCGTCTTTCCTATTGAACAGAGACTTATATGTTGTCAAGTAATGAAGAACCCTTTATATTCCTCTTATTCTCTCTATTATAATAAAGACCGTTGTGTATTTATTCTTTATATATATATATATATATATATATATATATATATATATATATATATATATATATTCAGATATTTTAATCCAAGCGGAAAAAGCAGGAAGGAAAATTCAAAAAACCCGATCCTAATTAATATTAAAAAATTTTATTTTAATATTAAAAAATGGTACAGGAAGAGAGCTCCATGTAATAGAATATTACAGAGCAAATATAAATTAAAATAGGATTAATTCAAGGATGTTGAATGACCATTTCGACATGAAAATCCCCACGGGGGATAACACATCACCTCAGCAACAAAAAAAAAAGTTTCTGAAAGGATTTTTTTGTTGCTGAGGTGATGTGTTATCCCCCGTGGGGATTTTCATATCGAAATGGTCATTCAACATCCTTGAATTAATCCTCTTTTAATTTATATATATATATATATATATATATATATATATATATATATAGTCTACAATGTTTTTTAGATATTCTAAAATTTCATGGGTAATACATATTTCGCAGTCTGACATTGCTCCTCGTCAGATCCAAATGATACAACCTGACGAGCCGCAGGTTTGGCTGCTAAATATATATTACCCATGTAATTGTAGAATATCTAAAATTTTCTCTAGATTATATCACTCCGTTAAAGTAAAAAAATAAATTTAACATTGAGTTATTTTGAGTTCGCCTCTATCGGAATTTACCGGACTTAAATACCAAATGTTCTACGTTATATATATATATATATATATATATATATATATATATATTCTAAACATATACTGTTGAGTATAAGAGACAATGAATGTCTATCATGTTTAATCATGAGCCGTTCTAATAATAATAATAATAATAATAATAATAATAATAATAGACCTGGAAATTGAAATAGAAAAAATGTGGAAATTAAAAACAAGAGTTGTGCCAGTGATAGTAGGTGCACTTGGAATGATAAAAAATGGAACAAAACAACACATTGAAAGAATCCCTGGAAACCCCAGCTTAAGAGATATACAAAAAATTGTCTTATTAAGTACAGCCCACACACTAAGGAAAACTTTATCTATGTAATGCTGGGGATGATAGGGAAGATAGAAAAACTTGAAATGGAATCATAACAACACGCCACTACCTGCCTTAGGTCTCCCCGCAGACTTGGTTGGTAGTGAGACCAAAGCAGAAATCGAAATATGATGAAAAATGACATAATAATAATAATAATAAAAGCACGTTTAAATCTGGTCATAACACATTACATTGCATTTAAATATATGGTTCTGTTATCATTTCGAGCTCTCACGTGGTGTGACGTCATAGAACCGCATTACAAATTTACGAACTGCGTTTGCTATTTTTCGTAACTGTTGCCGTTGCTTAGCGGAGTTTTATGTCAACACAAGATAAAATCCTCGCTGATGGTGGATGTTTTTGTGTTAAGGTCCTTGTAACCTCTCTGAAGACGGCTCGTGTGAGCCGAAAGCTTAGAAGCAACTTAATAAAAAAATTATCCAAATGTTGGAGAATTTTTGTCATTATTTTCAACTGAAATTAAAGCCAAAATACGATGTTTGGAACGGCTCATGATTAAACATAATAGACATTCATTGTCTCTTATATGTTTAGAAAATTATCTGCTGCCTCGATACACTAAATATACACACACACACACTTATATATATATATATATATATGCTGCTCTCATTTTAGTTGTCACAGGATCTCTCATTCAATAATCCACAGCCCTTATAATTTTTGCTTGAAATTGAATTAAATTCTTCCAAAATAAAAAAGAAATATTTAAGAAAACATCTCGAACTAAAATCGTTTTAGGCAGCAGAAATGTGGCTTTACAGAAGGATGATGAGGATACCATGGAAAGAGCACGTGTGCAACGATGAGGTGTTGGAAAGGATGCAAACGAAAAGAAAACCTATACTTAACATCAGAAAAAGACAGATGAGGTTCCTTAGATACGTAATGAGGAAGGAAGGCGTAGAGAATTTAATACTCAGAGGACGGATAGAAGAAAAGAGAGACAGAGGAAAGCAGCGCGAGACGTAATTGTTAGATCTGAGCAAATGGATTGCGGAGCGGGTTTTAGAAGAGATCCCAAGAAAAAAACATTGAGAGTGACAAGAGACAGAGCCAAGTGGAAGTCCATGATCGCCTACGTCCTGAAGAAACATGGCACATGAAGAAGACATAAAACTAAAAACATTTCTATGTAGCTAACCAGTAATGAGAAAAGGTGGATTCATACCTAATCAGAATTTGATAAACAAAACTATAATGTGAATATAAAGTGGGGGATCAAGTCTCTATTATAATCAATATGTAAAGTGATCCCTCACTTTGTGACCATGCTACATTCTATCTATTTATAGTCTAGATTTATCGGCTTGAAAAAATGGTTGATGGAGCGGGGCTTAGAAGAGATACCAAGAGAAAAATTGTTGAGAGTGACAAGAGACAGAGCCAAGTGGGAGTCCATGATCGCCTACGAGCTGAAGGGACACGGCACATAAAAAAAGAAGATTCGTCTGTGCATTGAATACTGTTTCCGTATCTGATCGAGTTTTCTTGCTATGCTTCTCGAGGTTCTTGGCAAAATCAGAAGAATCTGCAATTCAATCGGTCCTGTATTGGCATCTCAACGTCAATCGCTTTATCACCGATATGACGTGGCTTCCATTTGTCTTTTCTACAAATATTTACATTGCAAATGCTCCAATGAGATTTTTCCTGGTGCCCCGACCACATTAATTTAAGCTTTCTATTAGATTGGCATTTAGGTCCCACCCTTTTACCGTGTAAATAGTCAAATGAAACCGCTACATCTACTCAAATAGTTTCTTTTCTCGCACATCCCGCCTGTGGAACCCCCTTCTTTTTATTTGCTTCCTTGATAGCTACAATCTCCAAATATTTAAATGCAACGTTAATTTCCATCTTCTATCTTCTTGAATCCAGTTCATCTTTTATCCTTTGTTAATACTTCCAGTACCTAGCCTTTTCTCTCACTGAAACCCTATGCGAACTCGTGACAGTACTGCCTTGCTTGCGGTAAAATTATTTCTTTTTTTAAATGTTAGAAGCGACTTTGAATTTTTCCTGCTAATTTACTCCAAATAATCTAAAGTTTTTCTCGAAAATATTAAAATACCCCAATAAATTATAAATTTTAAATCAAAATTTCTTGACCTTGCCTCGCGATTACTCCAACCCACAGATTTTAAAATTATCAAAAATCAAAATTTATTCATATTTCATTCAAAAATGATATTCGGGTTATTACAATGATTTTTTTTACAATTAAAAAAGAAAAAACATTAAATCTGTTTTTTGCTTGTTTATCGTAGCGATCGCGAATGAAAATCCCCACAATAAATAGCGCACCCGAGTCGCCCATATTTGCGGGCGATCGCAAATTGCAATCTAACCAGAGTGTAACTGAAAAACCCCGCTCTGGGAGAATTTATTGTGAACTTTTGTAAATATAAATTCTTTTTATTTGGGGGTAAATTAATATTTGGGGGTAAATTAACAGAAAAACATCCGCGACTTTAGTCTTTACTATTAAAGTAAATTAAACTCTTAAAATCTAGATTAAATGTGCTAGTAAAATTTCGAAAGAAAAGCAGCCAATCTACTTTTTAAAAAACGCCATATTTGCTGCGTTCAAAATGTTTAAGATTTTAATAATATTTACAGGGCATAGATTTTATTCCTTCGAAACGAATCACGGCACAGTTACTTGGACTGATGTTTATTAAAGTAAATTATTATTTATTATTATAAATTATTATTTATTAGAGTAAAAGTGTTTATTTAAATTTTAGAAAAGAAAAAAGTTGCAAAGAATATTTATATAATTCCATAATAAACGGTTATCAATATTATTATCTCAAAAGGAATTCAATTTGTTCTTCCTATAAAAGAATATATTTTAAAATGCCTGCAAAGAATATCAGAAAAAATGGGCAGATATGTTTTTAATACAAGAATTTTGATTTGTACCTGTAATTGAAACCTTTTAATAACTGAGATTTAATATTTGATTTAATATTGAAAAACGTCTGCAACACTATTTTACAGAAGGAAGGGAATTCACTTTTTTCTTGAAAGTAATTAAACACTTTAATAAAATTTTGAAAAAAAATAGTCGATGAGTTTTGTTTTTTTAAATGACACTTGTTTTTTTTTTTAAAATTCAAAATGTTTAAAACTTTCAGAGATTAGCATAAAAATAAAATTAACATGGCTGGCGATGAGGATAGGGCAGGTATTGAATTCAAACGATCATTTGATTTTCTAAACACTTTAATAAAATTTTGAAAAAAAATAGTCGATGAGTTTTGTTTTTTTAAATGACACTTGTTTTTATTTGTTTTTTAAAAGAAAACATTCAAAATGTTTAAAACTTTCAGAGATTAGCATAAAAATAAAATTAACATGGCTGGCGATGAGGATAGGGCAGGTATTGAATTCAAACGATCATTTGATTTTCTAAGCGTCCATTTAGATGTGGTACAAAGCCTACAGTACTGAGTACTCAGTAAGGATTGTACTCGCTACTCACTTGTAATAGGCTCTACCGAGACAGGCATACTAACCATTAACCAGGTCGAGTTGCCCAATTCAAATGAAGATAAGTATCGTACAATTACACAAGCAATATCAATTACATTGTTATTTTTGTTTCTGATCGCCAAGTTGTTGTTTTATAAATAAATAAGTAGAAAAAATAAGAAAATAAATAAAATAAAATAAAATAAGATAAAATAAATCAAATGTTGGGACGTTGAATGGTCTGTGTTTTTTCACATCAGCACGTGTCTAAATGGATAAAGAGATAAATAAATAAACGGATAAATGAATCAAGTGTTTATCCCAATTTGAAGTAGTTTTGGTCTGGGGTGACCTTATATATATATATATATATATATATATATATATAATAATAATAATAAAATCGACTCTGTACGTATCCAAATCTTAAAATCTTACACAAGTAATTTTTAAGGACCACGAATAACCTACAGAATCTAACTCCGTCTTGGCGATCTTGCGATTTTTTCTCGTGTGTATATATATATATATATATATATATTAGAAAAGGAAATAGGGTTGTTCCAACGAGAAAAATTGGTATAGAATAAAAAGTGTGAGACGCCGTGAACGTTTTATTTAAAGTATATATTTATTGTTTAAAAACATTATACATGTTATAACTTTTTAAGTGTCCATAATGATATTTGTGACGCTAGACGTGTTTCGAGTCTAAGATTGACTCTCTTCAGGCGAATAAATTTGTGGTTTTACATATCGGGTTCCTTTTGTTTTTGAGGCCCAAGTCCTTGTTTATATAATTCAGTTAACAAGCATACTATAACGTTTTTTCTTCTTTCATGAATGTAGTGATGGCAATTTCAAAGTTGCACCCATTTACCAAAATACAGACTATGAAATATTATTGGTGCAAGAAGAAGGATTCATTAAAAAAAATACAAGCCTTCGCTCAACAAAACGACATGAAAAACACACTGAAAAGCATGCAGATACACACGTGCATGCACAAACATATGCACACGCGCATACATGCACACACACTGAGTTCAGGTGAAACAAAACGATCGTTCGTCTTTGCACTTTGTATTGGCAATGAAATTTCCTAAACGCGTTTGCTGTAATTAACGCGCTCGTAAAGAAAGAAAAAACGTTATAGTTTGCTTGTCAACTTAACGATATAAACAAAGACTTGGCCCTCAGAAACAAAAGGAACCCGATATGTAAAACCACAAAACTTCGCCTGAAGAGAGTCAATCTTAGACTCGAAACACGTGTAGCGTCACAAATATCGTTATGGACACTTAAAAAATCATAGCATGTATAATATTTTTAAACAACACTATATATATATATATATATATATATATATATATATATATATATGATGCTTTTATAAACTATTGTTTATATATATATCTTTATGCTTTTATAAACTATTGTTTATAAAATTACAATATTAAGCTGTACACTGTATCGAGTAGTCTTTATCAAAGTAAATGTTTGAACAGTGGTTTTTTAATCCACGTCTTCTTTCCCTTTTTTGTAATATATATATATATATATATATATATATATATATATATATATATATATATTGTAATTTTGTTAAGACAATGCGTTATAAAGCCATTATATGACTACACAAAATTTTTCATGTTTCAGAACAATACTGTTCTTCTTCAGGTGATATTTTAAAAATAAACTGTGAAAATGATTTCTTTAGAAAATATAAGATGAATTTATGGTTATTTTGAAAAGTAAAGAGTGGTAGTTGGAGAAAGTTAAACAATTTGCTTGTAATGTAAACATGGAAAATATTTTTCTAAAATTTAATTAATTACAATTGTTTATTTCTTATATTACTTAAAAATTACAAATTATTCGACTGAAATAAATAACCCACACAATACTTATTTGGTTTTCCTCCAGTATACTTTAGCATACCATAATTACTTATTTCTTATTTTAACATAAACAGCACAAAACCTTTAGCAGATGAGGCAGGACAAAATCAATTTTTAAAAAAACCTAAAATTCAATCTGATGTTAAAAGTCATTGTCAATCCATTTAAAGCATGTATGGTCTCACCATGTACCTTACGCAGACAAAATTAAAAAGTGTCCTGTCTTGACATTATAATAATTTTACCCTTTTGAGACACAAATGTTCAACTCCATAGTTCAATCTAATTCTCACTCTTGATTGAGCAATATATTGACACACCTGCAAGCATATTGTTTGACTTCTTTCAATTACCACTCCTTAATTTTCTAAATAATCATGACTTCATCTTATACTTTCTAAATAAATCATTTTCATAATTTATTTTAACATATCATCTGAAGAAGAACAGTATTGTTCTGAAACAATAATTTTTTTTGTGTAGTGATATCAGTCAGTTAAGTGCCATACGTGATACACGCTTGGGCGATCATGTCTCGAAAGAGACATGACTGACTGGGCAGAAGATTATCCCGCAGTAGGTTGCCATTGCTTTCTGCGGTAGACTGGTTGCCATCCAAGGCTATAGAACACAATTATTTATTTATGACCTATTATTTAACCCATAACTGGAGAGAAGAGACGGATTAATATCTTTCCCAAGGATATTTGCGCGTAAATGAATGCGAGGAATTCAACTGGAATTTGAAATCGGTTCCCCTTTTCCTCGTTCTGCGTCGATATCCACTGCACCACAACGCACATCCTGTAGTGATATAATGCTTTAATAAAACATTGCAATAACAAAATTGCAATAATAATACTCTGTATTGAACACTCTTTATAAAAATAAATATTTTCCAAAACAACATAAATTACATTACAGGCAAAACATGAGGGCAAAATAAAAACTTTTGAAAAAATAACATCCTGAAAATAGCCAGTATAGTGTCTGAAAGCGCTTGGAAAGTAAAACATTATGAAACATTTTTGTATTCCTTATTTCCAGCAAAAAGGAAACCTGTAAAAATACTGGAAAAATTAAATAAAAAATTAATAAAATTAATACTTGTTGCTCGATTTTAACGAAACATATTTTAATGAAAGATTCCTACACAAATATATATATATATATATATATATATATATATCAAGTTAGGGTTGAGTTTGATAATTTGTAGTGGCAAGGTTGTTTTTCTTTAGTTTCACTGATAAACGGTATTTTAGCCAGCAGGTTTTGAGCGTAAAGTGGCTTGTTATCGTAGTAGAATTAGAGCGTCGATGAAATTAATTCAAAAGCATGAACCTGCTCAGTTAATATGACAAACTCTTTCTATTAATCCTACACACAGAGATACACACACACACACCAGACACACATTTATATATATATATATATATATATATATATATATATATATATATATTATATAAAAAACACGTTAGATTTTCTTAATTTTCGTATAACTTTTTGTTTTACTATTATTATAATATATATATATATATATATATAATGAAATAAATTTTGAATTAACTAATTAATTAATTAATTTTGGATTAAAGTTTATATATATATATATATATATATATATATATATTATAATAATAGTAAAACAAAAAGTTATACGAAAATTAAGAAAATCTAACGTGTTTTTTAAAACCATAACTTTTGCTAAAAAACGCTCGTAAGAGAATTAACTCTGGAAAACTAAACATTAATTAAAGTTGCATCACTACTAACCGTGGGTATATCATACCCGATTTTGAAAATATCAAAAAAATATTAAATATAAATCTTTATTTGAAATTTGTACAATGAGTTAACATTAATTGGAACTGAAAAACATATTATTTAGTTAAGAAAATCGGGTACTGAAAATTTAATTAAAGTGTAATTAAAATGGCGTGATTTGCGCTGGGTACTATATACCAATGGTTAGTGTTCCCTGGTTAAAGTTACACCATTACTAACCATTGGTATATCATACCCGATTTTAAAAAATATCCCAAGCATATTAAATATAATTTTTTTTTTAAATAGTTTACATGCAGGCATTTTAAACTTTGTATTTTGAGTTAACATTAATAGGAAATGAAAAACATTATTTAGGTAAGAAAATCAGGTGCAGAAAATGTAATTAAAATGGCGTCATTTGCGCTGGGTACTATATACCCACGGTTAGTGTTCTCGGGTTAAAGCTATATTATTCAATTAAAACACTTATGTTTTCATGCAATATATGCATATATATATATATATAAGTAAAGAATACCTAGTATATATATATATATATATATATATATATATATATATATATATATAGTAAAGAATACCTAGTATATAGGAATAAAGTAAAGAATACCTAGTATATTATATATATATATATATATATATATATATATATATATATATATATATGTGCGTACTGGCATAAGTAGTTGTAATTGTAGGATTAAGAATAATTGTCCCTTGCCGGGTAAATTCCAGCAAGATTGTGTTGTCTATCGTGTTAAAATTTATAAAATCACTGAAGGCACTGAACCCAAAATATACTTAGGTTCTATACAAGATATTTTCCCAAAAAGATAGTACAATCATATTAGGTTTTTTTTTAATTTTTTTTTATAAGCGTTTCACCCCGAGCAAGGCATGTCACTGCTACTACTGTGCAGGGGGCTACGTAGAGTGGAGAAAGGCTGATTAAATATAGGAAATAACAGTGGGTGGGTGATAGGCGGGTGAGGATACCGAGAATGAGGGTTGGGTAGATGAGAGTGTTGTGAGAATAGTTGGGAGTTAGTGTGATAGGATGTGTCTATTGACCCTACATTTAAACACCTGGAGATTGTAACTGTCGGGAAAGCAGACTTGTGGAAGGGAGTTCCACAGGCGGGAAGCGCGAGAAAAGAAGCTGTTGGAGTAGAATTTACTAGTAGCTTTAATAATGAAAAGTATAAATATAGCACAAAAATCTCCACTTATGTGTGGTCCATTAAACAAGAGCTTAATATGGACCCTATTTTGAAATGGGAAGTATGAAAGAGAAGCTCTAAATATAAAGCCGGCCAGAAATTTTGTTGATTGTGTGTAGAGCAAAAGCTTGCTATAGCTTCGTATAAACACGCCAATAATTTACTAAATTCTAAAACGGAAATATTAAATAAATGTAGGCATAGAAAGTCTTGGCTTTTGGATTAAGCTTGAATATAGTGGGTTTTCAGTCATTTATGGTTTTCGTTTTATGGTTTTCGTCTTTACAATCACTAGTCTTATATATACGAAATTTCTTTTCT
>JBBBDQ010029735.1:102500-110000 GCA_037127315.1 Ascarosepion bandense | reverse complement strand
CTGTCCAAACAATTTAAATACTGTAAACAGATAGATATATTAAAGCATTGCTTCTCAAACTATCTAACGTTGCGGATCGGTGTATATATATATATATATATATATATATATATATATATATATATACCGATCCGCAACGTTAGATAGTTTGAGAAGCAATATTAATATTTTAATATATATATATATATATATATATATATGTTTGTTTTTTTTTCAATGTGCCAGTGACCGGCAAACAAAGCAAGCCAATCCAGCTGAGTAAGAAAAGAGGAGGGACTGTGAACCCCGGATTTTTCTATTTTTATTTTTATTTTTTTATTTTTTAATTTTTTATTTTTTTTGAGATATGTACTATTTCAGGGACATTTTGAGACTATCAGTAATAAACATGAGCACATGATATCTTGTTCATTCTAAGGGCAGTCATCATTGACGTAACAAATCTTCCCAGTGTGCCATTGACCGGTACCATATTTGTCCTATATTAGATATGGCCACTGGTTTCGAGGGTATATATTTTTAAAAGTCCAGAAAAAATATTTGAAGTTAATATTAATACTTCGTAAGTAATTTGAATTTAATAAAAGGCATTAACCTTCTAAAAAATAGACAAACAGTAAAATAAAATATTAATTTTAATTAATTTAATACTTATTTAAAATATATGATATGTATATATCATAGATATATGAATGGAACAAAGTCTGATGCGTATTCAGTTCACTGTTTTGCTGTTCATTATATCGCATTCGTTAGTTGGATAGCAATAACTTTTAACATGAGTGAGTAAATGAACAATGTAGCCATAATAATATAAAACTAACATAAAAATGTAAAAAAAAAAAAATAACTAAACGAGTCACATATCCTGGCAGTCTCTCGTGGCATAGAGTTTTACTATTATTTCTTTCTTTTCTGGAAAGTCTCCGCGTACCGGCAGACGATGGCTCGCGTACCGGCGACGATACGTGCACCACACTTTGAATAGCACTGCCTTAGATAACAATGGTGAAGCACTGGCTGAAGCATTTGACATCTCGAAAGCATTTGACATTGTCTGGCATCCAGGTTTTCTCAACAAGCTGAAAAGTTACAGTGTCTCGAGACACATTTTTGAGTTGCATCCTTAGTCCTAGGCCAGCTCTCAATTTTCATTAAAGATCTTCTTGATGTGATGAATATATGAACAGACTGTGATAGATAGATAGATAGATAGATAGATAGATAGATAGATAGATAGATAGATATGAACAGACTGTGATAGATAGATAGATAGATAGATAGATATGAACAGACTGTGATAGATAGATAGATAGATAGATAGATAGATAGATATGATATGAACAGACTGTGATAGATAGATAGATAGATAGATAGATAGATAGATAGATAGAACAGACTGTGATAGATAGATAGATAGATAGATAGATAGATAGATAGATAGATAGATAGATAGATAGATAGATATGAACAGACTGTGATAGATAGATAGATAGATAGATAGATAGATAGATAGATAGATATGAACAGACTGTGATAGATAGATAGATAGATAGATAGATAGATAATGATCAGACTGTGATAGATAGATAGATAGATAGATAGATAGATAGATAGATATGATCAGACTGTGATAGATAGATAGATAGATAGATAGATAGATAGATATGAACAGACTGTGATAGATAGATAGATAGATAGATAGATAGATAGATAGATAGATATGAACAGACTGTGATAGATAGATAGATATGAACAGACTGTGATAGATAGATAGATAGATAGATAGATAGATAGATAGATAGATAGATAGATAGATAGAAAGAAAGAAAGAAAGAAAGAAGGAATATGGGCCGTAATCTGTCAGAATAATAAGCTAAAGAACAAATAAGAAACATTAATTAATTAATTATATTCAGCGTTTCTCTTTCAATAAATGTCTATCAAAAAATGAGATATGTCGGAAAAGAAGAAAGTAATTTTATTTACGTGTTGTTTTTTTTTAAATGAGAAACGTGTTAGAGTTTTAAAAAAACGTATATTACAGAAAGTTTTCGGTTATTAACAAAACGGAATTAGCAATCGACATATATTTCATTTATTGGTTGGAATATTATTTTTAATAGTAACTCGTATTTGAAGAGATAATCTGTTTTTAATTAAAGTGTATATTTATATTTTCCCCGGTCAAATTATTGCAAATATGTGTGTCAGTCGGCAGGATTCGAACCTGCGCATCATAATAGCATAGCAGAAGCCACCAATTAATTATGGGCGTCTTAGAACACTCGAACATAAACGGTTCCACAATACGCATATATTGGATTTTTCAGTTTATTTGTTCGAGCGTTATTTTTAATAGATACTAGTATTTCAGTAGATCGTCTGTTTTTAATTAGACACTATATATATATATATATATATATATATATATATATATAGAGAGAGAGAGAGAGAGAGAGAGAGAAAAACTATTTAAATCGCCGCCGCGTTTCGACCTGTGATGGACTTTATCAATGCAAAAAGACGAAATGAGCTTTATTCTAAACTAGCATCATAGCCCGGCGTTGCCCGTGCAACTCAGAACATCTTACTTTCTTCAGCGGATGAAACAAATACGGTTAAATTCGCTGCAAACACTTAAAATATAATCTATATATATAAAAGGCAATCGGTGTGTCTGTGTGTGACTATTCCCTATGCACGCCTACATTTTTTAATGTTTCTTTTGTTTCAAAATTAGGGGGGAAAATGTTCAGATTTTTTTTATGACCAAATGAATCTTTAAAACGTCGGAATAAAAAATAAATTTAAAGACTCATTTTTTTTTTTATAAAAAAAATATTTTAGTCGCGTTTGACACGTGTGATTTGATTTCTGTGCCGTAATTCATCAACCATCTTAGATCTTAGATGTTTTAAGGAGTAAATGTAAACAATCGGCTCCATTGGCCAAAAAGTGCGAAAGGGAAAATCGCTAAACTTAAACTCAAATATATGTGTCAACCTGGCTTCCCTGTAGATATGTGTCCCTAGAAAGTTTAGCGTAGCTTAAAAATGTAGGCATGCACAGGGAACAGTCGTACACAGACTCACAGATTGCCTTTTATATATAGAAATTACGTAGCTATAAACACAGTGTTGGCAACTATAAAAACGCTTACAAATCATTCAAAAAGATTAACCGAAAATCTTTAGTTTTAGAATTCTTTCACGTGTAGTGCAATATCACGAGATGTTAAAATGAAGGGAATTCGACCGTTTTCCTTTGACTTTTTATTACGTATGAATGAGTTCTTCAGATGAAGAAGTTCTAAAAATAAAAAAAATAAAATATTCTGTTAATCTTTGAAGTGGCAGTTGCTGGATATATTCTTCAGTCCAACAGTGAGTGAATCTAGGCAGCTTTTAAGCTTCCCCATTAATTCAGTTCTCAGCCAAATTTCAAACAGTTTACAAAGTTAGATAGAACACCTCCTTAACTACATTTTGAAAAAAATTGAATTTTGGTTCAGTAGAAAAATGTTACATCAAACTATGGGAAATTTGAAAAGGAAAACTAACTACATAAGTACATAAATGAGTGAGAAACTAACGCTTCTAATATTAAATCTTATACTTTATAACGTTTTTTGTTTAATATGTTTGCATGCGGTTTTCATTCTTTAAATTCTGATGATATCTTTTTTTCATTTTTGTCAACCAAACTTTGCTTATCACTTATCATTTTATCAGAATTTATTATCAGAATGAATTATATATAATCAATTTTTCACTGTTTTTTTTTTAATCAATTGCATAATATTTTTTTTAATATTTTTGAATGCTATTTCAGCATTAAATTCATATTGAATTAATAACAATGCCTGCAAAAATCATGGATTACATGGAAAATGCGCGCATTAAAAGTAATATTGTGAAGATTATATTAAACCTGAAAAAGGACAGGACAAGTTATTAAACCTGGAAAAGTAAAGGACAAGACATTCTAGTGAAGTAAAAAATAAGAAACTTCTTAAAATCTCTTGCCGTTTACTTTTCTACATTTAATAACATGTCCAGTTCTTTACCAGAATTTAATATAATCTTAAAAATTTTACTTAATATAATCTTAAAAATCTTACTTAATAAATTGTTAAGAATTTTACTTAATATAATCTTACGAATTTTACTTAAAATAATCTTGCGAATTTTACTTAATATAATCTTACTAATCTTACATAATATAATCTTAAAAATCTTACTTAATATAATCTTAAAAATTTTACTTAATATAATTTTACTAATCTTGCTTAATATAATCTGACTAGTCTTACTTAATATAATCTTAAGAATTTTACTTAATATAATCTTAAGAATTTTACTTAATATAATCTTAAGAATCTTACTTAATATAATCTTAAGAATCTTGCTTAATATAATCTTAAGAATCTTGCTTAATATAATCTTAAGAATCTTGCTTAATATAATCTTAAGAATCTTGCTTAATATAATCTTAAGAATGTTGCATAATATAATCTTAAGAATTTTACTTAATACAATCATACTAATCTTGCTTAATATAATCTTACTAGACTTACATAATATAATCTTAAGAATCTTGCTTAATATAATCTTACTAATCTTACTTAATATAATATTAAGAATCTTACTTAATATAATCGTATGAATCTTGCTTAATATAATCTTATTTATCTTACTTAATGTAATCTTAAGAATCATACTTGATATAATTTTAAGAATCTTACTTACTATAATCCTTACTAATCTTACTTAATATAAACTTAAGAATCATACTTAATATAATCTTAAGAATTTTACTTAATATAATCTTACTAATCTTACTTAATATAACCTTAAGAATCTTATTAATATAATCTTACTGATATTACTTAATATAATCTTAAGAATTTCACTTAATATAATCTTACTAATCTTGCTTAATATAATCTTACTAGTCTTCCTTGATACAAACTTAAGAAACTTGCTTAATATAATCTTACTAATCTTACTTAATATAATCTTAAGAATCTTACTAAATATAATCTTAAGAATCTTGCTTAATATATTCTTAAGAATCATACTTAGTATAATCTTAAGAATCTTACTTAATATAATCTTAAAAATCTTACTTAATATAATCTTAAGAATCTTACTTAATATAATCTTAAGCATTTTACTTAATAATTTAAGTAACTTACTTAATATAATCTTACTAATATTGCTTAATATAATCTTACTAATCTTACTTGCTATAATATTTAGAATCTTACTTAATAAAATCTTAAGAATCTTGCTTAATATAATCTTACTAATCTTACTTAATATAATCTTAAGAAGATTGCTTAATATAATCTTAATAATTTTACTTAATATAATCTTAAGAATCCTACTTAATATAATCTTACTAATCTTACTTATTATAACCTTACTAATCTTACTTAATATAATCATAAGAATCTTCCTTAATATAATCTTACTAATGTTACTTAATATAATCTTACTAATGTTACTTAATATAATCTTAAGATTCTTACTTAATATAATCTTAAGAATCTTGCTGAATATAATATTAAGAATCTTACTTAATATAATCTTAAGGATCATACTTAATATAATCTTAAAATTTGTTAATATAATCCTACTAATCTTACTTAATATAATCTTAAGAATCTTAATTATAATGTTAAGAATCTTGCTTAATATAATCTTACTAATCTTACTTAATATAATCTTACTAATCTTACTTAATATAATCATAAGAATATTCCTTAATATAATCTTATGAATCTTCCTTAATATAATCTTAAGAATCTTACTTAATATAATTTAAGGAACTTACTTTACATAATCTTACTAATTTAACTTAATAAAATCTTAAGAATCTTACTTAATATGATCTTACTAATGTTACTTATTATAATCTTAAGAATCTTACTTAATTATAATGTTAAGAATCTTGCTTAATATAATCTTACTAATCTTACTTAATATAATCTTAAGAAGATTGCTTAATATAATCTTAATAATTTTACTTAATATAATCTTAAGAATCCTACTTAATATAATCTTACTAATCTTACTTAATATAATCATAAGAATCTTCCTTAATATAATCTTACTAATCTTACTTAATATAATCTTACTAATGTTACTTAATATAACCTTAAGAATCTTACTTAATATAATCTTAAGAATCTTGCTTAATATGATCTTAAGAATCTTACTTAATATAATCTTAAGAATCTTACTTAATATAATCTTATGAATCTTCCTTAATATAATCTTAAGAATCATACTTAATATAATTTAAGGAACTTACTTTATATAATCTTAAAAATCTTACTTAATATAATTTTAAGAATCTTACTTAATATAATCTTATGAATCTTGCTTAATATAATCTTATGAATCTTGCTTAATATAATCTTATGAATCTTGCTTAATATAATCTTAAGAATCTTACTTAATATAATCTTATGAATCTTACTTAATATAATCTTATGAATCTTGCTTAATATAATCTTAAGAATCTTACTTAATATAATTTAAGGAACTTAGTTTATATAATCTTAAAAATCTTACTTAATATAATCTTAAGAATCTTACTTAATATAATCTTATATAATCTTAAGAATATTACTTAATATAATCTTATGAATCTTGCTTAATATAATCTTAAGAATCTTACTTAATATAATTTAAGGAACTTAGTTTATATAATCTTACTAATTTTATTTAATAAAATCTTAAGAATCTTACTTTTCCTGTGCGCATCGTTCCATGTATTCCATGATTTTTCCAGGCATTGCTATTAATATAAATTTAATGCTGAAAACCTTATTCATAAATATTAAAAAGAACAAAATAATATATATTGACCAGTACTGGGGTTTATTTTGATGGTTATTTCAAGTGTGTTTGAGATTGAAACCATGTACTCTTCAATCGCGACTTAGACTTTTTGAATGTCGAACTTTTGTCTAGAAATGAATGCTTTAAAGATGGTGAATAAAAATTTGGCCATATTATTTCTTATGAATATCAGAAAATAGTCGGAACTACGACAAAGGAATTCAGAAGTTTTTTTGGATCGTGCTTTACAGACAATCAAAACGGGGTTTGCTAGATTTCGTCGGGGTGATTTTAATGTAAACAATCAACGATGAACTCTCTCATCTGCATATCAGAAGTATAAGCATCTGAATGAATGGTCATCATTAAAAAAACGAACCTCAAAATGCTAAATACAGGTCGGGGATACTAAAATCATCAGGTACAGAAATTTAAATACCTGAGAAGTGTTTTAATTGAGGACGGAAAGTGTGATATTTGGATCCAAAGGCGTATTTGGATGGCCAAGGACGCACTTCAAAAGCTAAGCAGAGTATCAAGAGACAGGAAAATTTTGTTAGAAAAAAAAGAAAAGAGTACCGATCTGTTAAGTGATATCGGTTCTCCTATGTGGCAGTGAATGCTGGACAATCTCCTCAAAGATGAA
>JBBBDQ010029735.1:77500-92500 GCA_037127315.1 Ascarosepion bandense | reverse complement strand
AACAGCCAAAGATATATAGTATTTGTCTATACTTCTGAGATGATGTAGTATTTACAGTATTTACATTATTAGGACTATTGTCCTCATCTTTGTTGTCATTTGTACGACGTTTAATAATAGATCATTCTATTTGTCTATATTTCTGAGATGAGGTAGTATTTACAGTATTTACACTATTCGGACTATTGTCCTCATCTTTGTTGCCATTTGTACGACGTTTAATAATAGATCATTCTATTTGTCTATATTTCTGAGATGAGGTAGTATTTACAGTATTTACATTATTCGGACTATTGTCCTCATCTTTGTTGCCATTTGTACAACGTTTATTAATAGATCATTCTATTTGTCTATATTTCTGAGATGAGGTAGTATTTACAGTATTTATATTATTCGAGCTATTTGTTATATATCGACAAACAACAAACACGCATATATATAAAAATATAAAGTTATATTTTTATTAATGACGATGAACCGTGTAGACTAGGGAACAGAGAATTGAGAGAGCGCGCTTCTAATGGGTTGACGGGAGTGTAGTCTTATCTGTTGTGTCTCTCTTCACCGGCCGATCTCTGTTGCTCCTCTACTACTGGCGAATCCGTGTGCCGAGGTCTTTTTATAATCTTCCAGAACCGGGACTTTTTCTTCCGGTTTTGCCTCGCCCACGCACGCCCACGTAATTCTCAGAGACACCTGTTCTGTTTGCCTCTGTAGTTATTTCCGCTGCTGCCGGAAATAAGGTCAAACGACATCCGTTCCTTTCAACGACCGGAAACACCCTCGCTTGCATCAGCCTTCCTCGGGTGGGGCCAGATTGTTATATTACATAGTGTCCTCATCTTTGTTGCCATTTGTACGACGTTTAATAATAAATCAATTTATTTGTCTATATTTCTGAGATAAGGTAGCATTTACAGTATTAACATTATTTGGACTATGGTCATCATCTTTGTTGCCATTTGTACGACGTTTAATAATAGATCATTCTATTTGTCTATATTTCTGAGATGAGGTAGTATTTACAGTATTTACATTATTCGGACTATTGTCCTCATCTTTGTTGCCATTTGTACGACGTTTAATAATAGATCATTCTATTTGTCTATATTTCTGAGATGAGGTAGTATTTACAGTATTTACATTATTCGGACTATTGTCCTCATCTTTGTTGCCATTTGTAAGACGTTTAATAATAGATCAATCTATTTGTCTATATTTCTGAGATGAGGTAGTATTTACAGTATTTACATTATTCAGATTATTGTCCTCGTCTTTGTTGCCATTTGTACGACGTTTCGGCCGTTGTACGTTCCGGCCTTTTTCAGGTGCTACGTTTTCGGACCGAACCCTTTATTTTGATCTCTGGGGTATAGACGTTGCTCATTCACTGACTTGACTCTTAGATTTGTGAGATCAATTCCAAGTGACAGCAGTGGTGAATAAATAACTTGCAGGGTTAGAGGGAGATAAACTCATTACTTCTAATCGAGGCTTCCCGCAAGAAATGGAGTTCATATACCCCAGTGCTCGTAATGAAGGGTTCGGTTCGAAATTCCTAGCATCTGAAGAAGGCCGGAGGGTACCACGGCCGAAACGTCGTACAAATGGCAACAAAGATGAGGACAAAAATAGATAGATACAGAGCGAGCTTCTAAACGCAGCTTAGATGTGGCCCAACGCCGAAAGTATGGATCGAAATCACTATTCAGTTGCCATTATTCTAGCGAGACAAGCTTGCTAAACATTACACTACGTCCAGTGGCCTAATTGATTTTCTAAGTGCAGCTTAGATGTGGCACAAGGCCGAAATTATGGGGCACCCAGTGAGGATCGAGCTCACTAATCAATTGTAATTGTTCTAGCGAAGGTAGCTTGCTAACAGTTACACCGCGTCGAGGTAACCAGACAGTCAGATAACCAACAAACAGACAGAATATTGTTCATATCTATCTATCTATCTATCTATCTATCTATCTATCTATCTATCTATCTATCTATCTCAGTCTGTTCATTATCTATCTATCTATCTATCTATCTATCTATCTATCTATCTATCTATCTATCTATCTAGTCTGTTCATTATCTATCTATCTATCTATCTATCTATCTATCTATCTATCTATCTATCTCAGTCTGTTCATTATCTATCTATCTATCTCAGTCTGTTCATTATCTATCTATCTATCTATCTATATATCTATCTATCTATCTATCTATCTATCTATCTATCTATCTCAGTCTGTTCATTATCTATCTATCTATCTATCTATCTATCTATCTATCTATCTATCTATCTATCTCAGTCTGTTCATTATCTATCTATCTATCTATCTATTTCAACCTGTTCATTATCTATCTATCTATCTATCTATTTCAACCTGTTCATATCTATCTATCTATCTATCTATCTATCTATCTATCTATCTATCTATCTATCTATCTCAGTCTGTTCATTATCTATCTATCTATCTATCTATCTATCTATCTATCTATTTGTCTGTCTGTCTGTCTGTCTATATACATCCAAGATTACATCACCTTTTATTCCTAAGAGGTCACCCATCTAGATACTAACCACTGTCGACATTGCTTAACTTCGCTGATCACTTCATTATTATTAGTTTCATTAATTATACAATAATTCTATAAATTAATTAAGTGATTAAAATGATTCTCATTAAAAATATATTCTATTAACTCAGAAATTTAAATTGTCCTTTTCTTTGGCTCTTTTGAGCTTATAATTTAAGGTATGAAATAATATAAATAAGAAATGCCTTTAATTCAAGATTAAATTTAAATATTTACTTTAAAAAGATTTAAATTACTTCCAATGATTTCCTGCCAATTTCTTTTAATGCTTAATTTTTTATTTCTTTTCTTTTTTGTTTCTATAAACTCACCAGGTCTGTGTTTTGTCCCTCGCTTCAACCTGAACAATGTTTTAAAATAATTTCACCTCTAGGAAAGCATGAAGCCGCAAGAGAGTTGCTCAAGCGAGATGTGAGATAGAAGAAAATTTTAGCATAAAACTAATTTACATCTAGCCAATTCAGTCGTAAAATGATGAGACCTAGCTGCCAATCTAGCGCTTAAATTCATAAAGTCTTGGCATCAAAGAGGTAAGTTCATCAGAATAATTACCATGAAAGTATAGAAAAGCAGTGGGAAGCCATCTTATGACTGAATCCGTGATACCACCCCCGAACCAATGACATTGAACCAACTTTCGAAGCAGCTGACCTAGCAATGGATTCAATATAGTGTTTTCAATTCATGTCAACTGAGAATGTAAGCCCCAAAAGTCGCAACGATTCACTCACATAGAATTGTCTATACACTCCTTACGTGACATGACCGTAATATATATATATATACCGGTTCCTGCTCGATCACAGATGTTAAGCAACGTTGAGCCTGGTCAGTACATAGATGGGTGACCGCTTGGAAATACCAGGTGCTGTAAGCGTTTATTGACCGATGTGCGGTGGATGTCGGCTTGGCAAGGCAAATCAGTGAGCCGAGTTCCAATTCCAATCGAACACTCTGCATTCACTTACGCACTGATACCGTTGGGAAAGGTATTAATCCGTTTCTTCCCTCCAGTCATAAGTTCATGATCGCATGAACAGCAAACCTCAGTTTGCTGTTCATGCGATCTGTGGCGAAATTCTGCACTGATTGCTTGTTATCAGCAGTTCCAAAAAGTGTGAATGGTGCTACACAATCCTTCACCACTTTAAACAATTCTATCTGCGGCAGTCTAACTGAGTTAGACACATATACGAGAGTCCATAATATATATATATATATATATATATATATATATATATCCAAGTATTGTTGGAATAATATTCCTTGTCAAAAGAAACACTATTTTTAAGAAAGTGCCCAATACAAAAGTAGAGCTAATAATATGAATAAATAATATATATATATATATATATATATATATATATATATATATATATATATACAACGGTCTTTATTATTGTAGAGAGGATTATATGAATTAATATTCATTGCAACTTGTTTTATCTGAAATGGGAATGGACTCTTTTACAACAAAGATAATTCCGACTTCGAAAAGTTCCTTTTTGTTGATCATTTTGAAATAAGGTATATAACAAACAGAAAAATTAAATACCTTTATTTCAATATTTAATCAGAATATTCACCCTGTATTTTTAAAGAATTTAAATCACTTTCAGGTGCGAACCCCCTACCCTCCTTTTTATTTTGGTGTCTATTTTAAAAAAATAAATATCTAAATGAATTTTAGATTAGTTTTCAAAAATACACGATACGTTTTTATTTAGTGATTATTTTCCGCACATTTTCTTTTTCACTGAATTTGTTAAAGACAAAAATAATTTTTTAATCATTTTGGACTTTTAAAATACCGTATAAAATAAAGACAAAAATAATTTTTTAATCATTTTGGACTTTTAAAATACCGTATAAAATAAAGACAAAAATATTTTTTAAATCATTTTGGACTTTTAAAATACCGTATAAAATAAAGACAAAAATAATATTTTTAATCATTTTGGACTTTTAAAATACCGTATAAAATAAAGACAAAAATAATTTTTTAATCATTTTGGACTTTTAAAATACCGTATAAAATAAAGACAAAAATCAA
Organism: Ascarosepion bandense; assembly: GCA_037127315.1. Taxonomy (NCBI): domain Eukaryota; kingdom Metazoa; phylum Mollusca; class Cephalopoda; order Sepiida; family Sepiidae; genus Ascarosepion; species Ascarosepion bandense. Next base: position 87,852 of record JBBBDQ010029735.1, on the reverse strand, counting down.
ATACTTTCATTTAAAAATTTAATTAAATATTTATATTTTACTGTTAAAGTGTTTAAATTACTTTCAGGAATGAAACTTTATTGGTGTCAGTTTTATAAAAGAAATATCTCATCTAATTGTATTAAAAATTATGTTTTTTACTGGAAAAATCAATTTAAAAAAAAATAAACAGTATGATTTTTGTATATTTCTATTTTATTTTATTTTATTTTATTTTATTTTTTGTAAACAAACCATTTTACAGCCAAGATACATCTTTCAAATAAAAAAGTAATTTATATTTCAAATTGTTCGAATTAAGAAAAAAAATGAAATTGTCTTCGTTCCAAGAATATATCCTTATTCTACCAACTCAAATTTGAATATCACTTTAAAATTCTTTACAAATAGACATTAAATAAACGCAAAAATTAAATACATTTATTTGAAGAATTAATTAGAATATTTGCCCTTTATTGTGAAAGGGTTTACGTCATTTTCAAGAATTAGCTTTTTTTTGTATTCTTTTATTTTTATTTTTTTAAGAAATATCGAAGTTACTTTTACGAACAGTTATATTTCTTAGGTGAATGTTCAATATTTCCAAAATCAAGAAGGGATATTCAAATTAATAATGTCTCTGTTGTAATTGTGAGTCAATTCGATTCTGTTAAAAATATTTTTATTTCTTTAAGAAATATCGAAGTTACTTTTACGAACAGTTATATTTCTTAGGTGAATGTTCAATATTTCCAAAATCAAGAAGGGATATTCAAATTAATAATGTCTCTGTTGTAATTGTGAGTCAATTCGATTCTGTTAAAAATATTTTTAGCAAAAGTTTATTAAGTATGTAAACTTCTTTTATATTCAAACTGTTATTTTACCAAAATATCATCGATTTATTTTCTTAGAAAATTCTAAAATTTTAACTTTATTTTTCATTTATAAGGTTATTTGTTTGAGTTTTGTTTAACGGCATATCAACACCTCTGTAAGTTTTAGTGTTCGGTTATAATGAGAAGGTTGATTTAGTTAGATTTTAATGACATTTTTTTTATTCTTTTTAATTTTACTAAACTGAAAATGTCTTCTAGTTTTGTATTGAGATTTATTTTTTCTTCAAAAATGTGTTATGGCAATAATTTTTTCTTCAAAAATGTATTGTTGGTAATATTTCTCCAACAAAAATGTATATTTTTCTATAAAAGTCTATTTTTATGTATATTTTTCTATAAAAGTCTATTTTTATACTTTCATAGTAATTTGACCTCAGTTTAGGGGTTAACTATTTGCCCATAGCTGGGATCCTAACAGCTATGGGCAAATCAATTAAATCGAAATTAACAGTATGAAAATAGCGTTCTTTAAATTTTTTCAGTTGCGATATCGACTCGGAACGACAACTCAGTGGAGCCGTGTTCGAATTCTAGTTGAATTCCTTGCATTCACTTAATTTAGTTTATTAAGTAAGTAAATTTCCTTTCTTTAATATTTTGAAACTCTAATAAATACTATTATTTTATCAAAATAATATCGATTTTCTTTTCTTACAAAATTTTAAAAAATTCACTTTGTTTTTTAGCTGTAAAGGAATAAAATGTTGGAATTCAATTACAGCTAAAAATCAAAGATCTTTTCAACGAAAAATATAACTGCCTTGTCTAAATACTACTGAGATATAAAGGATGGAGGATTTACCCCACTGGTCAAATGGAGAATAATAGAATATGCTAACACTCCAAACAACTTCAGGGATAGGGTGAAATTTATGCCTGGAGGAGAAATTGATTATTATCAAATAGAATAAGTCAAAAGAACTCCTTAATCAATGTAACGAATTTATATTTTCTAAATATTTGGAAGATCTTAAAATAAACTTTTATTTTTTCCGAAACCACAAATTTATTTATTTAATTTATTTTTTTTTAAATTCAAAAGAACAACCGTATTCTTTAAAGTTTTAAGTCACTTTTGACTAAAAAAAAAAATTAAAATATATTTAATCAAATGGTTTCGTTTCTGAAATTTAAACAAGCAATTTTACAGCCAAGAGAAATTGAAATTGTGCGTTATTTTTCTGAATTAAGAAAGTGGATGAAATGCTTTTGGCTCCGTGAATATATCCTTATTCTACCAACTCAATTTCGAATATCACTTACAAAAATGTCATAAAATCAAGAAAAAAAACAAATACATTTATTTAAATATTTTAAATATTTATACTTTAATGATAAAGGGTTTATATCATTTTTAGGAATAAAACTTTGTTAAAGTCAATTTTATGAAAGAAATACATTAATTAATTTTATGACTAACAACATTTCTTACTTGAAAGTTCAAATTAAAAAAAAATAACGGTATAACATAGAAATATAAATATTTGTAATAACCATGAATTAATGAATATTTAAAATTGTTTTCAGTGTGAAGCAAACAGATGAAAGAGATCCGCTCCAAGATAGATCCTTATTCTACCAACTCAATTTCGAATAGCACTTACAAAAATGTCATAAAATAAAGATAAATACCAAATACATTTATTTAAATATCTAAACTTATTTATAAATGGAAGTTTGTCTTTGTGTGTGAGTGTGTGTCCGTTACCTATAGACTCCGAAACGGCTGAACCGATTTTCCTGAAAATTTACACAGTAGTACAATAAGCATCTGTGAGTGTTCTTAGCTAGGTTTTGTGTCGAGGTACCTCAGATAAATATCGAAAATCGATAATCGAAAAAGTCGTTTTATAGAAGGAGTGGTCCGATTTTAATCAAATTTGAGACACACAAAAGAAACTACATTCAAAAGTTTCAAGGTTACCATTCTTACAATAATCCAGAAAATCGATAATATATATATATATATATACATATATATATATATATAAGGCAAGATGTTTGTGTGTTTGTGAGTGTGTGTGCCTGTTGATCTGCTTGTATGTCTGTATATTTTTCAGCTCTTTTATTTTAGTTTTTGCTTCAGGTTTGGCTCTAAGTAGGTATAATTGTAGTTCTTAGTCTCAGCCATGATACCATTTAATCAGAGGGCTTGTTTAGCCTTCAAAATTCAGTTTACGACGAAAAAACTTATTTGATATCGATACCAGAAAATCAAAATTTGACTTACATCCATTCATTTTTCTTTCAGTCTACGGTTTCACTTTAACTGGAAACAACTATTGCTTTTTAGTCTTTCGTACCAACATCCAAAGAGTCTGAACTCCAGGACCATGGATTAGTTTTAAAGCTTTCATTACACCCGAGCAACACCGGGCTACACTGCTAGTTTGAAATATTTATACTTTAATGATGAAGGGTTTACATCACTTTCAGGAATAAAACTTTGTTGACATCAATTTTGTGAAATAAATAAATAAATACATTTTATAATTAATAGCATTTCTTACATGAAAGTTCTAATTAAAAATAGACTGTATAACATAGAAATATAAATATTTATAATAAACATGAATTAATGTGTATCTAAAATTGTTTTCAGAGTTAAGCAAACAGATGAAAGAGATCCACTCCAAGATATATCCTTATTCTATCAACACAGCTTTGAAAATTTACTTAAAATTTTTAAAAATAAGAAATAAAATTAGCCCAAAAATCAAATACCTTTAAATCAAGATTTAATTAAAATGATTATATCGTTTACTGTTAAATGGTTTGCATCATTTTCAGGTATGAATCTATTTTGTTGTCTATTTTAAAAAATAAAAAGAAATATCAAAGTTAATCAATGAAGAATTATATTTCTGACGTGAATGTTCAATATTTACAAATCCAAGAATCAAATTAACATCCATTAATGTCTCTGTTGTAATTGTGTGTCAATTCGCTTCTGTTAAAAATATACCAAGTTTTTAAGTTCTTAAATTTTCTTTTTTCTAACTATTTTGAAATTTTAAACAATTATTTCAACAAAAAGATATCGATTTAACTTTTTTCAAAACAGTAAAACATTATTCCTGATTATGAAATGTTTTAAATTATTTACAGATCAAGACCAAAATTGTTTTCTAACAAAATACAAAATCTTTGAACTGACCAGGCTCGACGTTGCTTAACTTCGAGTATCGTATGAGAATCGGCGTTTGAAAGTGATATTTGCCGTAAACCATACAACCCACACGCCTAAGATTATAGCACTTGCTATTCCCAAACGGCACCCATTCAAGTTCTGCCATGCTCGATGTTGCTTAACGTCGGCGATAAAACGAAAACTGGTATTTCAACGTGATATTTACCGTGAGTCATATTAACCGCACATCCAAGATTACATCACCTTTTATTCCTAAGAGGTCACCCATCTAGATAATAACCACTGTCGACATTGCTTAACTTCGCTGATCACTTCATTATTATTAGTTTCATTAATTATACAATAATTCTATAAATTAATTAAGTGATTAAAATGATTCTCATTAAAAATATATATTCTATTAACTCAGAAATTTAAATTGTCCTTTTCTTTGGCCATTTGGGCTTTTAAAATAAGAACTGAAAAAATTACGAATAAGAAATGTCTTTATTTCAAGATTTAATTCAAATATTTACTTTTAAAGGATTTAAATTAATTTCAGGTGATAATTATTTTTGCTGTTCGTAATAAAAGATTAAATAAATTTTATTTGAAATTAAATTTCTGAAATGAAACTTCAATGTTTCCGTCATTAAGAATAGACATTCAAATTAACATACATTAATATGTTTTGATTTTCTGATAATTCGATTCTGTTTAAAAATATTTCCAGTTTTTTTATTTTGTAAATTCCCCTTTTTTCTAAATATTTGTAACACCTATCAACTCGGCTTTGAATGGATCTTTAACATTAGACAAATATTAAACGCAAAAATACTTTTATTTAAAGATGTAATTAGAATATTTATCCTCTATTGTTAAAAGTTTTAAATGACTTTGAGTGATGACCCTTTTTTGGTCGTCTATTTTGAAAAAGAAATATCTAATTTAAATTTTATTAATAATTACATAACTTGAACGATCGAATTAAAAAAAAACCCATGATTTTCATATATATATATATATATATATATATATATATATATATATATATGGTGTATCGAGGCAGCAGACAATTTTCTAAACATATACTGTTAAATATAACAGACAATGAATGTTCATTATGTTTAATCGTGAACCGTTCTAAACATCGAATTTTGGCTTTAATTTCAGGTGAAAATAAAGACAAACATTCTCCAATATTTAGATATTTTTTATCAAGTTCGCTCTAAGCTTTCGTCCATGTAACTTCTCTGAAGATGGCTCATGTGAGCCGAGGGCTTAGAACCAACTTAATAAAAATATTTTGAAATGTTGGTCACATTTTGTCTTTATTTTCATCTGAAATTAAAACCAAATTACGATGTTTGGAACGGCTCATGATTAAATATAATAGTCATTCATTGTCTCTCATATTTAACAGGATATGTTTATAAATATATATATATATATATATATATATATATATATATATATATATAAACATATACTGTTAAATATAAGAGACAATGAATGACTATAAAATTATTATATATCCTTTATTGTTAAAAGGTTCAAATGACTTTGAGTGATGACCCTTTTTTGGTCGTCTATTTTGAAAAAGAAATATCTAATTTAAATTTTATTAATACTTACATACCTTGAACGATCGAATTAAAAAAAACAATGATTTTCATATATATATATATATATAGTGTATCGAGGCAGCAAATAATTTTCTAAACATATACTGTTAAATATAAGAGACAATGAATGTCTATGTTTGATCATGAGCCGTTCTAAACATCGTATTTTGGCTTTAATTTCTGGTGAAAAAACAGAGACAAAAATTCTCCAACATTTGGATAATTTTTAAGTTTCTCCAAACTTTCGGCATTACAAATTTACGAACTGCGTTTGCTATTTGGTAACTGTTATTGTCGCTTTGCAAAGTTTTATGTCAACAAAAATAAAAATCGTCTTTGATGGTGGATGTTTTTATGTTAACGTCCTTGTAACCTCTCTGAAGATGCCTCATGTGGATCCGAAAGAACGAACTTAATAAAAAAATATCCAAATGTTGGAGAATTTTTGTCTTCATTTTCACCTGAAAAGCCAAAATACGATGTTTAGAACGGCTCATGATTAAACATAATAGACATTCATTGTCTCTTATATTTAACAGCATATGTTTAGAAAATATATATATATATATGAGTGTGTGTGTATGTGATTTTTCCATTATCTCTATCTCACTATTTATATATATATATAGTCATCCGCAGACAGATCTGTGTTGCTGTATCACAGCTCATCAGTACGGTTAGACATCCGATTACCATTAACCAAGGATTGAAACCTAACAGAATTGGCGTCAGTCGGCAATTCTACCTCTGAGCTATGAGCGCTCAGTAGCAGTCTTCCATTATCGATCTACGTACCTAAGTCTCTATCTTATTTTGGTTACATCTCTCTCTCTCTGTCTGCTTCTCTCTCCCTCCCTCTCTCTCTCTCTCCCTCTCTCTCTCTCTCTCTCTCTCTATCTATCTATCTGTTCATATCTATCCATCTATCTATCTATCTAGCTAGCTAGCTAGGTAGTTAGGTAGCTAGCTAGCTAACTATCTCAAACTTTTATCCTATTTATCTATCTCAGTCTTTTATTTTATCTATCTATCTATCTATCTATCTATCTATCTATCTATCTATCTCAGTCTCTTCATATCTATCTATCTATCTATCTATCTATCTATCTCAGTCTCTTCCTATCTATCTATCTATCTATCTATCTATCTATCTATTTATCTATCTATCTCACCTTGTTCATATCTATCTATCTATCTATCTATCTATCTATCTATCTATCTATCTATCTATCTATCTCACATTGTTCATATCTATCTATCTATCTATCTATCTATCTATCTATCACATTGTTCATATCTATCTATCTATCTATCTATCTCACCTTGTTCATATCTATCTATCTATCTATATATATATATATATATATATCTCACCTTGTTCATATCTATCTATCTATCTATCTATCTATATATATATATATATATATATATATCACCTTGTTCATATCTATCTATCTATCTATCTATCTATCTATCTCACCTTGTTCATATCTATCTATCTATCTATCTATCTATCTATCTATCTAATCTGTTTATATCTATCTATCTATCTATCTATCTCACCTTGTTCATATCTATCTATCTATCTATCTATCTATCTATCTATCTCTCACCTTGTTCATATCTATCTATCTATCTATCTATCTATCTATCTATCTATCCAATCTCTTCATATCAGGTTCTTATCTATCTATCTATCTATCTATCTATCTATCTATCTATCTATCTATCTATCTATCTATTCGTCTGTGTCTCTGTCTCTGTCACAGACAATTTGCCCGTATCTTCGCCGTGAGGTAATAGTGGGAGCGCCTTCTCTTGTCGAACATTCCAGGCGAATGACCTGTTACATCTTCACTGCACTTCCAATGCAAAAGTTCGATAATCAACAATCGAACACAAGTTTTCTTGTTAAATCAACCAGTCAAACTTAATCGGTGTTTTTCAATGAAAGTGTGTAGAAGCCTTTTCCACTTAAATATATTAGGCTCATGAGGTTTTAGTGTAACCCTATGGACCTGCATCAGAAATCAACGAAGTTTCGTTCAAATGTAATGAAAAATGCCGCCCCAAACCGAAAATTAGTTTTACCCGATATGAAATAAGGGTAAAAACTCCATATATTACCGAAGCTTTATTTTTCGATCAACTAATAATGTAACGAATGCACGTTTGTGGTGCAGTGGATATCGGCTCGGAACAAGAAATCGGAGAGCCGAGTTCAAATTCCAGTTGAATTTGCTGCATTCACTTACGCACAAATACCCTTTGGGAAGGTTTTAATCAGCCTCTTTTCCTCCAGTAAGGTACTGTAAGCATTCTTTATAGATGTGCGTTGTGGTGCAGTTGAAACAAGAAATCAAGGAGCTGCTTTCGAATTCCGGTTTAATACCCTGGAGTCACTTACGCGCAAATACTTTTGAGAAAGGTATTAATCCGTCCCTTCCCTCCAGTTATGGGTTAAATAACAGTCTACCAGAGCAGGTAGTGGCAACCTGTTGAGTGATAATTAAAGAAAAAACTGCTAACCTAAGCGTTGTGGAGCGCATTTAGGGCAGAATGTAAACAATAATATCACTGTTGAACATCCACTGCTTCCCTGACTGTCTCCGGCAAGTTTCGCACTTTGTCGTGCCAACGGACCCAGATGGAATGGGAAGAGAGAGAGTGAAGCTGGCGTCCATACGCAACTCTCCCTCAATTAAATCAAATTAAAACGCAAGTTATGATTTCTACCTAGAAGTCTTGGTTTTCCTCGCCTGCGAGGGACGAACATCATATATATATATATATATATATAGACTTGGGCAGCGGCGTTTCTTTCAAACAATTTTCATGTGACGTGAAATGAGGAAGGAGGGCTTGGAGAACCTGATACTAACAGGCCAGATAGAGAGAAAAAGAGACAGCGGAAAGCAGCGGATAATATATTTGAAGAGCCTGAGCAGGTGGATGACAGAACGGGGCTGAGAGACGTTACAGAAGAAAGCGTGCTATGGATGTGGTTTCCGGCTTTCTCTTTCCCAATCTTTTCACTCTTACGTAGCCCCCTGCACATCAGTGGCGTTACCGCCTTGCTCGGAGTGATATAATTAAAAAACAGTGCCACCAGGGATAGGAAGACGTGGAAAGCCATGATCGCCTATGTCCTGAAATGACAGGGCACAAAGAATAATAATATACATGCCAACTGTTTATAAAAAATTATAATGTGGTTATATAATGGGGGATCAATTCTATATTATAATCTATATATAAATTGATCCCTCGTTTTGTGGCCATGCTAGTTTCTATATATTTATATTCTAGATTTATGGGCTTAAGCTAGTGGATGATGGAACGAATGTGTCATGGTGTAACAGAAGAAGGCGTGCTAAGAGCCACCAGGGATAGGGAGACGTGGAAAGCCATGATCGCCTACGTCCTGAAATGACAGGGCACATAGAAGAAGAATATGCATGCCAACTGTTTATAAAAAATTATAATGTGGATATAAAATGGGTGGTCAATTCTATATAATAATCAATATATAAATTGATCCCTCATTTTGTGGCCATACTAGTTTCTATACATTTATATTCTAGATTGATGGGCTTAAGCTAGTGGATGATGGAACGAATGTGTCATGGTGTAACAGAAGAAGGCGTGCTAAGAGCCACCAGGGATAGGGAGACGTGGAAAGCCATGATCGCCTACATCCTGACAGGACAGGGCACAGAGAAGAAGAAGAAGAAGAAGAAGAAGAAGAAGAAGAAGAAGAAGAAGAAGAAAAAGAAGAAGAAGAAGAAGAAGACATGACACGCTATGAAATCGGCCTTTCTCTGACGTGCGCCAATGGCTTAGTGGATGAATATCCGACTGCTGTCAAATCAGTCGGGTTCGAGGTTAACGGTTAATCTCACTGTACTGAAGAGCTGTGATACAGCAAAACAGGCCTGTCTGCAGATGGTTGATATATAACCGAGTATAGAGTATGTATGGATGGAATAATTTTAGCTTGTGCATTTGCGTAAGTATATCTCTAATTCTGGTTATATGTTCATGCATTGAAATATGATTATGTCTGTTCCAACCTCATTCATTCAAGGCTGGTCACGTTATGAGTTCGCCTTGACTGTATCCAATATGTAGCAATTTAGTCTGTGTACAAACAGAGCTTTAAAATTTAACAGTCAAATTGACAAGTCGATAAAAGCTAAAGTTGTAATTTGTGTCTGCATATAGGCGTGGGTATATTAATCTGTATATGTAACTGTTTACCAGTATTTGTGAATATACTCGTCTATTTTTCCATGTTTGGATGTTTGTAGGTTTATTTATGTATGTGTTCTTTCTCTTTCTCGTTTAATATATTGTTAGGGCGCCGCTCCTATTTGACTACAAATGCACTGTTTCCATTGCTATATATAGCAATGGTGGATTCTCTACAGGAGAGTCGTAGGGAGTCGTAGAGAGTCACTTGAGAGTCTCTAATGAGTTACTGAAGAGTCAGTGCGAGTCAGTGAAGAGTTAGTCACACTTCCGGTGGCGTACCGGAAGTAATCACGTATACAAACGTCTTACGACGGATTGGACTCTTGTATCTTTCTATTGTAAATATTACTAATCACTTCTGTACATACTAACCGTCTTTCCGCGTAGTACAACTTATATTCTGATTCTGTTGTTGAGTTATTCCTTTATACTTGGCGACATAACAGAGATGAATAACTTTCTAAA